>KZ538848.1:0-25074 GCA_000934665.2 Catajapyx aquilonaris | reverse complement strand
CCCCCCCCCCCCCCCACCAAGGTCCCTAATGAAGAATTATTGTCAACATTTCTGGCTCGTAGATTTGCATTCGAATTTTAGTTCTGAGCTGGGCTTGTAATTATTTTTAGGTGGGGTCCAGGTCATATCGATAAAACAAGTACTGCAAATTGCACTGGGTGGCTATATGCTGAAAAATTAACATAAATAGCTGACTTACCTTTAGTTACTTGTACATTGTTGGTTGAACTAACACATAATTATGTTCATATCGGTCCTCCCTTACCACCTTCCCCATCCTGATAATTAGTGCCTTCCTGTCCACCTCATGCTTCCCCCTTCCTTTCCTCCACATCGGGCCATGACACCGCGTTCTTCTTCCAATCCTATCTACCCCAACTTGACCCCCGGAGTGAGAGACTTGATAAATACGACGTGGACTTAGGGGCTCCCCCTCTTCTCTTATCATCCTTTACCATGTACAGATGTCTGTTCCTTCCCTTCCTTGCTGCCTTTCTTCATTCTCCTACTTACTGTATTAAACTTATACGGTACATGTATGTATCATATTGTAAATATTATACAGGGTGTCCCATCTTTTTTTTGTCCGAACAGTTATCGGAAAATTGCACGTAGCTGCTACTTTTTAAGCAGTGACTTGCAACCTGTGATTTGTCGGAGGAATGGGGAATGGGGAAAAAGAGGGTCACACATCCCATGGCACGCCATGGCATGTGTGACCCTCCTTTTTCCAGGCTTGACCCTCAATTTTCAGCGGGCAGCACGTATGCCACTTCAACCTACGATTCGCAAAGAATATTCCCCGTTACTCCGAAAAATCACCGTTTGCAAGTCACTGCTTAAAAAGTAGCAGCTACACGCAATTTTCCGATAACTGTTCGGACAAAAAAGATGGGACACCCTGTATAAATAAACATGGCTTGTGGTGAATGCACCTTCGGTGCACGCGGTAAGGGTACCCGTAGCGAGATAACTGTACAGGAGCGCCACCTGGCAGCGTGTGGAGCACCCTCTAGCGGAATGTGGTGAAAGGAGTGTGGGGAGGGGGGCTAAGTAAGCAGGGATGTAGTCAGATAGGTGGCGCACCCAGTGTGGATAGAGATAACTTCCAGCGGACATGCAAACAAACATCGTTGACAGCATTAGGTGAAATATTATTGAGAATGAGAATGATAAGCCAACCCTTTCACTTTATTCCCACCTCAATTCTACCATATTGGTCCCGTACCTTATATGTTTTGTATGTAACATTCCGGTTTGTGAGTGTTCAATGCTGGAAATATTCGAGGGGCATAGAAGCAAGAAAGGACGGCCATAATGAGGGAGGGAAAGGACGCTCACTTAATATGGCCGAATGGGCCAGAAGGGCGTGGATGCCGCCACCTTTCGTCTCGCCCTCTTTTCATTCATCAAAAATTAATATCCCAGCTCCCCTTGGCCCCCATCACGACAACATATCCTTTGCCGCGCGCCCGGATTAATTAAATGGCGGGAGAGAGAGAGAGAGGGATAGGGAGAGAGTGGAAATAGAGAGAGAGAGAGAGAGAGAGAGAGAGAGAGCTGGAGAGAGAGGGAGAGAGGAGGAGGGGGGACTTGGTGGCTGGGAAGAAGGTCCGCCCTAATTAGCAGTCACTTTGTTCTCAGACTGATTTACTTCCTCGCAAGACTTGGTCCGAGTTTGAAGGGCTCGTTTGAAAACCTCAGCAAGTAATTTGGGGAATCTTGATAGCTTCCCTGCAGCTTGCTTCATCTCAGCTCCTAGCTTCACCTCCCTTTTGGATACTCTGGAAGCATGGTGTCAGGAAAAGGTGATACATTGTACGGAATTAGGTGTGTCAAACATTAGAGTAGCATGTGAGAATTAATTCTACGAAGAACATCGATGCAATAAAATGGGGGTGTCAATGAAGTGATTTTGTTGGGAAAGTAGCTGCTACTTTTTAGAAATTTTTTAGTTTTGTCCATTGAGGTTGGAAAACGTATCACGCCATGTATGCGTATTTTAAAACCTTAATTATTATGGTGTTTAGTAATGGGAATAATGAGCCTCGAGCAGTATGTTCCATATAGACACCATCGACAACAAAGAACGTGAAGGTTTCAGGAAAGTTGGCAATTAACTACAGGCTCAGATTACGTTGAAAAAAAAGTCTGATAAGTGAAGATGTCTTCATATTTTTATGATGACACCCCAAAATTTCGTCAATTAAAGTCCTCCCATCCAGGCGTTTTTAAATTCATCAAGTAATCACCACTCCTATATGTATGTCCAGAGAGGATAAACATCCATTATTACTTCCTGTGAAAAGAGGCTCCGGGTCGATATCAGTCATGATGAAATTTTGGTGGAAGGGGTGCTTTCATACACGTTTTAATGACAAACTTCGCTGTGATGGGCACCGTCGGTTAAAATCTGAGCAGGTCTGAAGCCCCTAAACTGGAGTTACTTCCACTTGATTCCACGCAGCGAGTTTTGCGCACTGTCCTACAGTGTATGTACCGTACGGAAGCTTTGATGTGGAATAACGCAGTGGAAGGTAGAAAACCCCAGTAAGGTTTCTTTAATTAAGTGTCGGGAATGAAGCTGAGCCCAATCAGATGCCCTACATCTCAAATTGAAAAGCCGTCCGTCGCGATATGCCATTTTCTCTTGGCAGCCATATACTCTGCGGTGAGAGGGGGGGATGGATAGGGAGAGATGGGGAGGAAGAGAAAGAGAGAAGAGAGAGGGGGAGATCCTAGCAATCAATATAAGGGAGGCTGCTGTATCCACAGGACTTCTATCCTCTTTATTGCTCGGAATGGATGGATGAGACGAGGGGCCATTGGGGTTAATTCGATTCCTTGCTGCTCCGTGAAACCCAAGTCAACACGAGGATTGGAGTTGGGTTTGGGGAGGTTGATAGGAGGACTAGCTGGCGGGCATGGGGCGTCTAGGGGGGGTCGGGCAGGGGGAGATGAGATGATGAGGAAATGGAGTATATGTCATGCTTCTATGGTCAAGAACACGCTAAGTGGAAGTTATATAGTGAGATACAAATATCTCACTTGTGCGATGCAAACTTTAGTATTAGGACATTACTGATGAGTGTGAAATTATTTGATGGAATATAGGTAGGCTGTTGTCTGATTTCGTCATTTTGGTTTGGTATTGGATCGAAAATGAAGTATGAGATTTGTGGTTATTGTGCCTTGATTGAGGGCCCTGTGAAAGTGTCGTAATCAGTATTTGATTACTGTTGGGTTATTAGCGTGATGATCGATGTGACATTTCCTCAGGACTGCTTCGTAGTCCGGGTAGTCTGTGACGAAAATAGTGTCACGTTGCCGCATATACTTACATGGTTTATGAAAATAATTTCAGTATAACTGTAAGGTTGTAAAAACTTGAATGTTTCGCACAGGTTGTGCTTGCTCTATTATTTTTGATACTTACATTACTCAATTATTATTTTTTTTTGCAAAAAAATGTCAAACACCCAGCCAACTTTGCCTCGAATCCACCAGAATAGGCTCATCCTTTCTAGAACCCCCTAACGTGGTTACGTATCCTGCTGTGTACGCTCCAGTTCCAAGTTGACTCAGTTTGCAATTTATACTTCCCTGCGACAAAGTTTACAGCGCTGATGCAGCTGTGGTTTGTCAAGGACACGCCAAATGACATCCCAGTTATTTGCACGTAGCATTGTCCACCACTTCAAAGTAACCGCCAGTGGAGACGTCGCAAAACCCCTCGGCACGGGCGCCTCGACTTTTATCCCCCCTCCGTTTGGGGACATTACAACATCCGGGCCCTTCTGGGAACTGCGGCGTGTAGCATGGAAGGCAGCTGCAGCGGCATCACATTATACATGATTACTATGCAGCCCCACTGTTTAGCGCAATTAAATTGACACGGAGTCCTCCGTCCACAGTGTGAAGTTGGCCAGCAGGCTTCATTAAGACGCCAGCTTCTCTGTCTCTTTCTCTTAGGTCCTCTCCCTCCCCTCGGTGACTCTCCTTCTCCTCACACGTCGCCGGGCAAACAGCAGCCAGATTAATCATGCTAATGCTGCCGCAGGTACTCCACCTAACTAAGTCTCTGTCGTGGCTTTCTGCAACATTCCAGCTCCAGACTGTCTTGTCTGTGAACAGGCGCACTTTCTTGCCCAGAAAGGAGGAAACTGGAGAAGGAAAAAGAAAGGGGTGGTTGCTATTGTCGCACCCTGGACAAGATAGGGACGTATCCGGAGAATGGTGGTACAGAAATGGTCTTCTGAAAGACTGGTGACTAGTAGGCCTACATGTGATGGGATCTGTGGGGTATATATGAAAACTGCATGATAACATTCCATATGCTATAGGTGTATACAAGTACAGTATAATTATACGCCATCTCTGCCCAAGTGAAATGTTGCATGGGGTTATACACTGCGGGCACCACTATCATAACTGAATAGTGGTGTGTCATTATCCCTGTAAGTTAGACGGTTCACACATGTGGGTCAGAAGGGAGTGTCAGGTGTCTAAAACAGCTGATGACACAGTTAATGATGGGTCAGTGATCCAGAGTTGGGCAAGAAGAAAAAAGAGAAGAAAGATTAAGTAAAGCTACGTACTATATAGTTATTAAGAATATATGGTACTGTACGTTTCTTATATGCAAAAAAGTCAGTTTTCACAATGAAAGTTGCTCAAAACATTGCTGGTTGCAATAACGACTAATTTGTCCAAGTTCTAAAAGTAACTTGATACAGTCTACTAAAATTCCGAAGTTATTTTTATTAATCACAAAAAAATCATGTTCAAGTCGAGTCAATTAGTATACCTCTTCTTGCAGTGGAAAACAACAGTTTTACCTCTAGAAGCTATAGAAATACAAACACTCCGTCTTTGACTTAATTACACTTTCAAAAGTAAAGGAAACCCTAATAATAACAAACAAGTTACTTAACATGTAATTATACTGTATACTAAATGCCACAATTAGCAAAATTACTTGACGGTATATACTCTGCACTAAAAGGAACTGGCTGCTGCTGTATTGCCACACCAACACTGAAGTATGAAGGGTATTACACACATTCTGTTCATTTCCATGAACACTCAGCATAGCTATTGTTACTGATATTAATTTAATATTAGCGCGACAGGAAGTAGTCTACCTTAGTTCTCTGTATCCATCAATTAATTTACATCCATTTCCCCTGATTTAAGAATGGAACAATCACGTTCCTATTTTTCTCTGTGGTGATGATTTTATATCTAAGAATTACTGAGAGTCTTATGCCTGGTTGCACCAACAAAATTACCGGTCCGATAGCTCCTAACGGACCGATAGCACATGTTAAAAGGTCTACCTATCTGTCCATTAGGAGCTATCGGACCGGTAATTTTGTTGGTGCAACCAGGCATTAATATCAATATTATATATGCTTATTCAGTTTTTAAGCTTGTAAATTACTCAATCCAGCTTTTTAATTTTTTTGTCAAAGTAGACAATATGTTAGCGTTCAGACTTCTTCGTGGTGCCCTTTGAATGATTAATTCAAGCAGTTTTCCCGGATGAGAAAATAATTCCCATACATCTCGTATTCAATATATTATGAGCAGCTTAGGAGGAATTAACGGAGTACATGTGGGAAAGGAAACGGAGAAAAGGTTATTTTCATGGCAATAGATTTTGATTATTGGAGAAAAACTACAAAAAAAATTTAAACTTCTAACGATATGGGATGATTTGAATACATTTTTTTTGCAATGACAATTTTGAAAACTGAATGGGTGCAATCAAAAGAGTTTTCTAATTAACTTATATACAGTCTGCACTTGCTATCGGTCTCTTCTAAAGCTATTTACATATTCACCTTAGCGTAAACATACTTACCAGTAATAAACACTGATTGAGTCAGTGCTGGGTACGAATTAATTTTGATTGGAATTTGTAATGAATTCAGGTCCAAAAATTAAAGCTAATTGAATTCAGCATTACGCTCATCGAACACTGCATGGAACTAAATTAAGTGGAATTAAAATGTAATTGAATGCTTTGCAATAGTGAATTATTAGGTCTCATTTTTGCTTATAGACGAGATGAAGCTGCACCAGCAATGTTAACATAATAATTATGAATAGCAGGCCTGGGATGATATTTCAGCTCTCAAACTTTGTATACGTCTCATGGCTATATGCTCTTAAATCTTTATTAGTTTTGAAAAATAACTTATTTAATCTGACAGCTCAATTTTTGTCACACCTTGCATCAAAACACTGTGGTAAATAGTGAGGTATTTTTCTTAGATAATATTTTACACCACCCCCTGTGTAAAAGTCGCGCTGTGATGGTTCCGAAAATCCAATGGCACAAATCCAACAGTGTCGGTTGACATCTGCCAGTACCATGACGGGCACTCCATTCTGGGAGGATTTATGTTGTGCTCTTTGACGGCCACAGTTCTAAAACCCAGAACTGAGGAATATTCGAGAGGTGTGCAGCTGAAGCAACTGAGATTAATTTCTTTTACATGCAAGTTATACCTCATTTTGCTATCCACACCTCCAATATGGCATCATAATAATTTATAATACAAATGTCTTATTTTTACAGCAGTTATTATTCGTTGCAGCTAAATGTCACTCACTCCATTAGAACTTATGCTTCCCTGACCCGTTCACCTTTAGAGACCCTTCCGGACCACTGACTCACCTTGTTCCTGTCACTCTCGTAATCATAACATGATGATGGCCATCAGTCACGTATCTCGAGTAAAGCTGTCGCATGATCCTCTTGTGCATCATGTGACATAGTAAAGAGATGTGGGACTGGCAGATGCCATATCTTTCATTCCATTTTCCTACACTCAAAGTACTATTATCCTCTTCATTGTTCACCTGTTCCATAATTATTATCACAGGGGGAGGTGTGGTGGCCGAGATGGTAATGTCTCGGCTTGCTGAGCGGAAGGTTCCAGGTTCGATCCCCACCTGGGAGTTCCCTTCCACCTGCGTCGGGAGGGTCTCTGACCTGCACCTTGGATGTGTCTGGCAACCTAACCTCCCGAGGGACTGCACATGGCCCAAACTTGAGACATTGCACCTGCACCCCTGTCCCCTCCCCGAAAATCCCTATCCTTACCTAATGTCCTTGATTCCTTGCACCGCAGATTGAAGTTAACAAATCAGAAAATTGATGGTGGTGTGCCACCCCCCAAAAGGGCCTATGGAGGCCTATCACAGGGTAAAATAAAAAAATATTATTATCACATCCTTCTACGTGACATTAGTTTCACTTGTGCAATTATGGATAATAGTTGAAACTAATGCGCAAACTAAGTAAATTGAGGAGGTCTAAATACGATATCAATACCGCCAGCACATTACAGGGTGTAGGCAGTAAAAAAAGTGAAACAATTATTATGAGATTGGTGGAGGAAGAGACGACTGTATTCCAGAGATAAGAAGAGCGAACTTTCGAGGCACATCATAATCTAGCTGTACGTACTATAGCCGGTAGTAATATTCGTGTTGAAACTCTCCCCGTTACATAAGATACATTCAGCAGTAATTTTACGGGCGCCATTGCCCAAATGAGACTAATCCCTGACTAAAGCGTAGAGCAACACGAGCCTTTTAATCAACGGGGTTCTTCTTCAAGGTAAAACCCTAACGGTCCATCCAGATTTATTTGAAAAGGCGATGGGTTAATAGCATAGTGGGTGGGCACATTCTTGGTAGGGCTCCTTAAGGGAATTACTAGCGAATCCCCCCCTCCCTTGGCACCTCCCTCCCCTACTTTAAAAAAATTGAGATAAACAATGCGAGCAATGAAGCGCGTCCCCAAAAGGCCGCACTTTTACCAACAGAATTGGGATTGAATGCGGGGCAGACCGCGGGCCCCTGCTCAATAACCTCCAATTAGCTTTTATTAACCTGCCTCGCCTCACCTAACAAGGCTTATGCGGGATTTCATCCTTCTTGAAGACCTCGCCCCCTAGCGACTTCATTTCCCTTCTTTGCCTGAATAAAGCGAGCTGGTAACCTTTCGCCTCTTCGCTTGTTTCGCGGCCATTCTCTTCTTAATCCTGAACTAATGGCTGTCTGCTTGCTTGCACCGACCCCTTGGATCACAACCGAGGGTCTCACATAATCAGGCTGGGGAATATTGCGCATGTACTTATTTTTTTAAAAAAATATGTATTTCTACATATGCTATCTCGGCAAATCCGTATCGAAACTTCAGGTGGTATAAGAAACTTATTTTATTTTTAAATTTTATTAAATTTTTTTCCAAGACCAAATGGGTTTGTGGAATCGCCTGAGGCTCCCTGAAGCCAGTTATCCTGACCGATATGCAACCAGGGTCATAAAGGGCCTCGCCGAGTTACCCTGACCAATATGCAACCAGGGGCATAACGTGCCTCGCCGAGTTACCCTGAAAACTCCTCAGCTAAAATCACTAATTGAATACCTGCTTCTGCTTGAGTCTACACGATATTTGAGTGGGTACCTAGCCAATTGACCTTAAAGGGCATGGGGTCTAAGTGTGACTTAGAACGGAATAGGCGCGTCAACGGTGATTCGTTGGCGTGGTAGGGAATAAGTGCCGAGTACCTACCTTTTTTTTCTGCTTCTTGGCACGGGTTCGGTAGTCAGAGAAGGGGGAGGGGGTGGTCGCCATTATACCAGAGAGACGGTAGGCGACATCTGGAGGCGAGAAGGGAAAGGCGGCGAGAACCATTCATTTGAGAAATTAGCTTGTCACATGCTGATAAGTCCCGCTCTCTGACAAGCGAGGGGCGTGGAATCTAATTTAATGGAATTCTTAACAAATTCGTGATGATGTATGCGTCCCCTTCCAAATTACCCGCCCTTTCCTTCCTTCCTTCCTTCCTTCCTTCCGTCCTGCCTTACTTCCTTCACCTCCTGCACCTTCTGCACCTCTCAGAAATGGAGAGCCTAATTAAGCCTGCAGTGAGCAACATCAGCCCGATGGCTTGCCAAAGTATCGGAGTCTCACTAATGAAAATTTACATGCAGTACGGAGAGGCCGGAGGGTACGGAGAAGTGGGGAGAGGTGGAGGTAAGGTTAAGTAAAGGGACGTGTTACAACACTTCAAAAATTATTATCATGACATGCGAGCATGACAACTAGGCTTAATAGCATTATGTTGCTAAGAGATTAGTGGAAATATTTTTTTTATTAATATTCGGCATGTACTATTTGAAATCGTTTTAAAATTGTTAATTTTTCAAATATTGTTACATTGTAAATTGTTACATTTGTTGTGAACTTAAACTTATAATTTTGTTATTAGGCCTATATCAATTCAGCATTATATTTTGATCACAATTTCCACTCTACTTACCAAATACTTGGATAATTGGTGAAAAAACCTCACTTATAAAAATGGTTTTTATAAATTGAAAAAAAAATATGTTGAGAATCTATTACAAATATATTCGTCTAGGATCAAATTCAGGAGTGAATCATGGTGTAAAAAAATAGAAGCCGATTTTGAATTCCGTCCTCGTAGCTGCTGAATGGTTGGGAAGATTTCTACCAGCAACCACGAGATGGCTCGACAAGTACCGCTTGGCTCGGTTCAGCTGAAAGTTACGTTGTAGCTTAGCTTCTCTTTTTTTCCCCTCCAATTTCTGCTTTTGGTATTCGGAGAGCGAAGTGGGATAACAAAAAATACGCTGCAGCCGAAATAACTCCCAAGATGGGTCATAATGTAATAGATTGATAATCATTATTACCTTTTCAAAAGGAGCGTAATTATCGATTATGCAAATTGCTTCGTCAGTGTGCCTCGTATTAGATAAAAGCTAATAATTAGTGCCAGACTGATGAACAATTTGAGAGCAATCTGGGTAGTTCGGAGCAACATAGGGATGAGTCATAAAGTTGGTTATGAGAGAACAAGTGCAAGAGAAACATATTACAAGCAATGTATACACAGTGGATAGAATTGTGACGAAACTAGTTTGTTTGTGATAAAATAGATATCGCATGTAAACATCAACAACATGATCGTCTTGTATTTGGTACACAAAGGTGACAATGACAATGGTACGCGGTATCTGATATTTCATTTTCATTTACTAAGCTTTAATATCATCGCAACTTATAGTTGTGTGGATAAACAATCCGCAGTTTCAAGGTGTCCAGAACTTTTCTCCTGGCAAATTACATGTTATACAAGAAAGTGATTATCTACAGGGTCGGAATCGATGCGAAATTGGATCGATATCTTTATTGGTATCTTGCAGTCTGCTATGACAAGAGTGGTTTAGAATATATTATGGTGGTCCAAAAACAGTTAGCACTTAAGTGACATGTATCAGACTCTCGGAGAACACGGGCGACTCATGCAACATGATGGCAGGATGAGTGTTTTACACTTTGCCACTACGGACAGAGAAAGATGACGTGTCCAGTGTCTCCTAACGCGATTTCATTATCATCTTGAATACAGAATTATTTAATTTATTTGCATGTGTACAACGTTCTTGGCTTACAGTTAATGTCATATGTCATGCATTAACATAAGGTACTTAGTCAGATATTGGCGGGGTTATTCCAGACCATGTAGGTCCTTAAACCCCGAATAACATAAGGTACTGTACTTCAAAACCTATAAGCCAGATATGACAACACCAGGTCTTGCTGAGCTTCTTATCGCCCTCAGTTATCGTGGTGGAGTGTCTGGAATTTAATGCGGTGCGGTGTGTGGAAATATTATTGAATCAATGTGAACTAGTTTTTGCGTAAATCTTCATTTATGCCAGATGATGAATTGTTTTATGAATGCAAATTTGTAATTATGTTATCAGTTATTGCATCAGCACAGTTGGTACGCTTTCTCCTCTTGACGACGCGACGCCGTGACGGGATACAAGCACTGCACGTATAGAAGCTGAGCTAGGGTCACGTGGTAAGGGGGAAGAGAAGGAAGGGGTGCTTTCATGGTAAGGGTGAGTGAGTGAGGGTAGACATCAAGGGTCATCGAATGCAAAGGGGGGTCAGAGGGGGCTCACATGAAAGAAGAAATGGTGGTTCTGCCAGATTAAAGCGGATGAACATGTCATACGTGAAATTCAATACAATGTTCCGAACATAAGAAATAGTCGACAATATGCCGGGAGGCGAAATGGTCACGGGGGCCAATATGCCGGGGGCCAGAAGACCGGGGGCGAAACGGCGGAGGCGAGAAGTCCGAGACCCATTATAAACATACATGCATAAATATGCATAAATGAGAATGCATACACACAACTTCTTCCTATAGTAGTAGAGTTAGAACATTATAACATGCCTACAACTCGTACAATATTTATGAGCTGAAATAATAATAACTCATTTCATTGGTGTGTCCCCGCCAAATGCAGCGCAAGTCATGAATACTATGCATGTACACCAATAATTTCACTAGCCTCAGGACTGCAACAATTCATCCAAGTTTTATCACCCTACACAAAAAAGTTTGGAATTTTTTTCACTTGTAAATCTCTGACCTGGAGCTAGGTGCAAACGGGTTGGAAATTCTTCAGAATTCTTTATTCCCTCGAAAAAGGGCGGATGCAGCTCGAATCCTCCTTCCTCCAATGGCTGCGTTTGTGAGCCAGCAGCTAGATTTTTTTTTGAGGGGGGGGGGGCATGGGGAAGACTGAGGTATGTACAGTACGTAGGCACCGAGCGAGGAAGAGTCGTCATCAGGATGGAGGAGGAGGTCAGGTGGCGAGAGCGAGGTCGGGATGAAGAGGAATTGGGCCCAAGTAGCAAGTATGAATACGAAGCGTCGACTTTGCTCCGGAACGGCCTCTTGTTCTTGCCGCCTGATTTCCTCCACCAAAATGCGCCGATTTACCCTGCAGATGACTTCCCTTTATTCCTTCCCCGACTATAGCTCCACCTGATCAGTGATCGCCTACTAACTGCTTTCTCTGCCGACTGTGCTTGGATTTTTTTTGGGGGTGCTATCGTCAGTCAGAATAATCGTAACGTCACCATTGCTACCCTACGAGACGGAACTGGCTCTACCGGTACAACAACTCGAATCATGTTTGGCGAGGTGTCATATTTCACAGGATCAATGGGTGTACTCTCAAATATCATATGCGTACAACGCTTCATATGATATGATTCGGATGGTGCCTTTATACTCAGGAAGGTAGGGGAAGGAAATAAGTGGGGAATAGGTCGAGATCCCCAGGAAGTGTGAAGAAGGTCAATTAACACAACTTGGTATAATATTCGACAGAATGATGTGCCAATAATGTGCGATTGGCTCTGTTATTATTTTGTAAAATTTTATGTCGTAGCCTACTATACGAATGGTATGGCTATAGGGCTAGGCGGTATAAAAGAAGTGCAACGTTTTACCTGATTAGAATATAGGTAACGTGCAAATTCGGAGGCCACTTAGAAAATAGATCAGCCACTTCATAAAATTGCCAGGGCTATCATATCACATGAAACGATCGTTACACAAAGCTGACTTTCTCATGAATATAAATCAGCTTCCTCAAAGTGGTCTTTGCGTACACAAGCATGACTATAAGCAATTTATAAGTTTAGGGTAGATGACTTTCCCTTTCATACTACCGATGTCATTAATAGTCGCTAAATTCTAGCGTAAAAACTACTGCGCATGTGACGGTCCGCAAGGTTGTTGGATGGTCGGAATTTTTCATTGTCAGAATTATGTAGGCTTTAACTACAACTTGCAGTCGACATTAACGAATGACTCAGCATTGAAGTCAGCAAAATATCATTCATGCCAAGGAAGGAATAACAGTGATGTGCGTACCATCGAGCACCATTTGTACCTTGCAGCCCTTACGTTTCTCGTTATTAGCTAATAGCTCTGGCCAGCCAACCAGAAGTATATTGATCAGCGTCTGCCACGAAACATAAAATGGGAGCACAATTTTCAAGTCCAGTTCCCAAGTTTATTTCAGACTTTGGATATACTGGATTGCGAACATAACTGCTGAGGTATGTGGGAACCTACTTTTCAGTTGTATATACCCACAAACTACCATCTACCCTCCCCCCCCCCAAAAAAAAAAACAATCCCACCTCAACCACCAGACTCTGACCCGAATCTGAGCGTGTCGGTGACCGCCCGAAGACGGCTGGCAGCAAATAAAGAGAAGAGCTCGGAGGTAGCGCATCCAGGAAAAAGACTGACTATAGAAATAGGGCCGTTGTAATCCACATCCCGGCGAGCTAGCTAGCGTCTAGAAGGCTAAAGAAAAGTCCCGGCCACGGCTGCTGCAGTAAAGGCGTCGGGCGGGCTGTTTCTTTCCAAGTGGGGCCCATTGTATTCAGAGCCATGTTTCGACGGCTCAGCCGCAATATCTAATTTTCTTGTGGTGCTAGTGCTTTTGGAGGGGGGGGGNGGGGGGGGGGGGGGAGGAGGATGGGTGGTAGTGGTGGTGGTCGAGGTGGCGTGGAGGGGGAAGCCATTTTGTGTGGCGCACCAAGTCGAGGCTGTGATTCCGAGTGGCAACTTTGTATTCCGACGGCGATAAGAATGAATTCCGTCTTCATTTCAAGCGGGGCTCTTGTGCTGCGGAGGAGTCTCTTCTCTCGGCTGCGAGCTGATTGTCCCTTCAGCTGTCGGAGTCACTCTCCACTGCAGAAGGACTGTCATGGAAACTTAACGTGGGATTACTCTTCCCCACTCGGCTCTTAGGCTGCCTCCCCAAGGAAATGAAGGCGGCATCAGGCGTCTTTCTCTCTCTCTCCCTCCTCCCTCTACTTCCTCTTTCGTCCTCCCCTCTTCCCTCCTCTCCACCTCTCACGCCCGCCATTGTTCAGGGACAAACCCAGTTCCAAGCAACTTTTGCAGGCTTATAGGCTTACATCATTGCCTTTCACTCAGCTCGGATTAAACATGGGAATTTTATTATATCTTTAAAAGAACTGGCTCTCTTTACTAAGAGGGCTATGTGGCGGGGTCATTTTTAAACGAGGTGAAGTACCTCCCCCCCCCCCCTCGGTTTTCAGCATTGGGGGTTCGGGTGTGCAATGCAGTAAAGTGGAGTGTAAGAGGAAAGTGGAGAAGAAATGGGGAGTGTGTATTGCGTCAGCAGTTTTTTAGTGCGCAATTTTATACGAGCCAGTGTGAAAAAGGCGAGCGAATATTAAATATTTAAAGTAATGTGGATCGTTACGTAATTTGGTCAGGCATCGTCCTGGAAGAAGAAATGAACCGATGACCATTTGAATGCCATATGTGAATACAGTATAAGGATCATGGCCGTGGTTTTGAATAGCCGATTACCCCTTCCAACTCTTACGATCCACTGCACCCTTTCAAACCCTCTCCTCAATATGGCTCAATATGAGCAATGTTCAGTTGTGATGGCAACCTCAGAAGGAGCGGTCAGCCATGTTCGGTGATGGAAAAGGGTGATGGCGCTAGTGCTGTTATCACTGGCCGCAGCCGCCAATATATTCTGGATGACACGATATTCATCATGACGGCATTTCCGTTGGCAGTTGAGAGCGGTTATCGAAATAAAGAGGGAAATACTATATATGTGGAGTGTTCCCCCTGGATGGGTGAAGATGAAGGTGCCATTATTTTCGGGCGGTGATGAAAGAAAAGCGCGGTTAGGAGTCGAGAGGAAAGGCAATATAATACCGGGACGCGAAATGAAGTCTTTATCAAAACATGGCCTCTTCAGGAAAGAGCGCTGGCCATAAAAAAGGAAGAGAGAGGAGGGGGGAAAGAGGAGGATGGGGTGGAGTGAGGGGTAGTAGATTGCGGACGTGGCTACTACACTAGTTGCCTTCCACTTTGATGGGATGGTTTCTTATCTCAGGGCATTAAGTATCGGAAAGTTTTTCAGTACACAGGATGACTCTCCCTTTACGTTTCCTATAAACTACACAGGCCACGTTCTATGAATATCGCGGGGAACAATAATATATAGAACACACTCAACAAAATGAGATATCATCCAAATGCGCCCTTGCAATTAGGGTGTAATAAGTAAATGGTCCGATAGTGAGAAGTGACGCACAATGGACGGAAATTATGCGACAGGAAGAGCCATTTCGTTATCTCTTAACCGGAGAAAACCTTCACTGTAATATGAAGTCATATCTGGAACAATATGGCCTGCTGGTCCATGTGACCAAAAACGACTCGTCGTAGGTGCTTGCCAACCACTGTAATTGGTAGTTACAACCAGGTAATTCTGATATCAAGAAGGTAGTTACACAAAGTTTCAGCAGCACTCTTAATAACACCCTAAAAGCACACGCAGATTAAGGTTTCGCGCCGAATAGCTCCTGTAGCGGAAGGCTAACCAGTAGTTGAATATTCAGGAAATTCTGCTTAAGATTAATGTAAGTTTCATTTTGTAAATAATTTGTTTT
Source organism: Catajapyx aquilonaris (assembly GCA_000934665.2). Taxonomy (NCBI): domain Eukaryota; kingdom Metazoa; phylum Arthropoda; class Diplura; order Dicellurata; family Japygidae; genus Catajapyx; species Catajapyx aquilonaris. Next base: position 9,698 of record KZ538848.1, on the reverse strand, counting down.
GAACATAATTATATCGCTACTGTATGTCTGGGATGTTCACATAAACGAAGAACGTTGTCCGGCATAATATTGCGCTCATACGTACTCTATGAGCTAGTCCCCCCACTCTTCTCTCACCTTCATCCATTTTACATGGTAACCTTTATCGAACGACAGAATAAATGCGAAAGACGACGAAAAAAAAAAGAATGGCGGAGATTAAGTGGGTGGGACGCATGCATTTTTGAAAGGTTGCGTACGTGAGAGAAAAAGAGATGGCGTGAGTAGCGAGGACGGCTTTGTAATTACCCGAGGCATTTATCAGATCTGGAACTCGGGGGCCTTTTCTCTTCCCAGCAGCCATGTGTGAAGAATGACAAATGACACGCCGAGTGGTTGCTTGGAAATTCCCCGCCACCTCTCCTTCTACTTTCCCCCACCCCAAACCGAAATAGAAAAGAGAGAGAATGGAGGAAAAAGAGTCCCATCCACGCAGCTCACATAAAATTATTCCCTTTGTGGATTTTTAATGTGGCGCTTTTTTCGCTGGGTTTTCCGCTTTTCCGATCCAATTTGGCCTGAAAGGTGAAGGCTAAGCTGTTGCCAAGGCGAAACCGGGGGTTTTTTTTCGAGGGTGGCAGGAGAAGGAGGTGTTGGAGAGGGTGACTTCCATCTCAGACTTTGAACCATTTGTAACCTGTATGCTCATTCTTGATAAGCTCAAAAAAAAAAAAAATCCATTCCTATCACATGTAATATTACATTACTGTTGTACAAAAAATTTGAGAGCCACAAATGGACCAGCTTCATTTTAAATTATAACTGTGTGGTACTTCCGCGTAATTATGCAAACTTGACGCAGGTGCTGAGGTAACGGCATGGGCCTGTGAAAATATTTGTTAGTAGAATGCCTGCAGAAGATTACATGCCTACGTAATTAAAATGCTACAGTGGAGATGAATAAGCTCCTCTGGCCTACCGCTAGAAATCATGCGGTAATTTTGCAAGTGCGGTATAAACCCATTTGCCACTGTACTAACTCAATTTTACACTTGTTAGGTATCAACGTGCCGGATTTTTGCCATAGCAGAAGCGTACTTAAAAGCACCAGCAGAACTGGAAATAAAATGACGACTCCTGTAATAACGAGCGGAGTTTATTTACCTGCAGCGGAAAATATTGCTCGCGCCACTGTTTCCTATTAGGGATTCCTTGACACGCTTTCTCGGGCACATAGCTTGGGTAGATTAAGACTCCGTTAGGAGGTAAATTGCAAGGCCGAAGTAATTTTGTTGATTGGTAGATGAGAGGCTGTGTGTATACAGCAGCCTGCTGTGGGAAGTAAGGACAAAGGGAGTTGTGCTGGCGGAAGCTGGGACGGAGTGACGGTTCCTTTGGTTGGGACACTTGCATTTGGCTGTGCTTGATGACGTGAAATGGATTCAATGATGGCCGACTACTTGTGAGAAGCAGCGGGCCCCCTGTTGAGAGGACGAGGAAGCTCATCATTTGCCCAGGAATTGTGGAGAGGCAGGAGCCTCCCAGTTCTCTCTTTTTTTTCTCTCTCTTCCGTAGCAAGCAGCAACACCATGAAAAAGACAAGTAATTCTGTTTCTGCCTTGTGTGCTTCAAACAGAACTAATCACTTCAGCAGCCAAGTTCCGTCCAACCGGCAAGCTCAACTAACAGGTCTTTTCATTTGGCCCTTACATTTCATTTGGTGTTTTCTCCGCTCAGCTGGATACCCTGCAGGGGATCACTTCAGACTCAAATTAAGCCCACATTTCGATACGCAACTTACCCATCGACCCTACCTTCCACATATACACGCCTGATTATAGCTTACTATGAATGGGGTAAGTTAGGTCAATGCTCCGGTTCAATTTATAGTCGGTTGTATGAACTCAAATTATTCACAATATGTCCAATATAATTGAAGATTTCCCCTTTAAATTTCGTTCATACGTCAGTCCTTGCAGACATTACAAAACTGAATTATGTAGTGAATGGAACATACGGATTATTCAGTGTCCGTGCGTGTGACAGTTGATCTCCTCAGGTCATTCCTCTGACCCCGCAAGGTCACTCAGGGTCGTGATCGTAGTCCAATAATACAACATCTACGGATCAACCGTTTATTAGAGTAATTAGACCAGCCCCCGGACACTACCCCTATAGGCGGCCATGTTGGGCCCGCATGTAGCACTTCCCTTTTGTACCTATAAAGTTCAGCTCCCGTTAAAGGTCTCATGCAGGCGATAAGTGGGAGTGTCCTGACCTTAGTATTCTAAGACCACGAATTAGACTAACCTGCAATCAGACTCCAACACGACTGACTACACCCAGGTACCCCACTCAAAGTGGCCCCAGACCTACTGCCATCTAGTGAGGAACGTCACAAATTAAATATTTCTCTCAATAGTGTCGATCATATTACGAATAGTTTGAAAGTTTGTATCGCCCCTGGCAGTTACAAGATGAGAATAGTGTTCGGTATTCACAAGGACGCATCAGTCATATTGATCGTCCAAAACATGGAAACAGGATAATGATAGACTCACTTAGCGCCACAGGTATTTCTGGAAGTTCAGATTAGAGTCACGTTGCATCCAGATATAGAATCATGTCAGTGTCAATCTCAAGTGTCTCATTTTCTCAATAGGTTGAGAAGGTCATGTTTTCTAACCTTGTTTACATGTAATGTGTAACATGTATTTGTATAAAAGCTACTGGAGGCTACGTTTAACGCGCCGGGGGTGACTCCATCTTTTAATGGTTACAGGAGACCGTAATGAAGCCGGTCATTGAAGACCACTACTGGCGACCAGCAGAGCCACAGCCACTGATTACTTCCTGCACTCAGGCAATAATTGGGCAGTTAGGAGTGACTCGTGGGAAGTCTGGCGTGACAACGGTGTTTTGACGCAATTTAGGATATATAGAAAATCCGCAGATGATACAGCCAGAGGCCGCTGAGACTCAGTACACAGGCAGGGTTGGGACTAATGGGCAAGGCGTAGGGTGCTGAGAGTAATTATCCTGGGGCACCATCTAACCATCTGAAATCCGGCCCACGTAACGAGCTCCCAGGGGCAGCTCCAGATGGTAAACACGAGATAATACTTTTTTTCCCCTCTATATCTATCTGCTGTCCGCCTGCACTCTGGAAGCCACAGAGGGTTCTCCTTTTCATGAGGTGGACCCTACAAGAAGTCGGTATAGTGAGTAGTGTTGGTACCAAATTCTCGGGATATTTGCAACCCCTAGAGATGTATTCATCACCCGAGGCTCGTTTCTTGCTAGTTCCCAGAAAACCAGAGCTCGCCTCTTGTAGCCTTGTTTTAGAGGCGACTTTTCCTCACTTGCAGCATGACTACGTGGTTGCCTCCAGCCACTTTATCCTTCAGGATAGTCACACTACACCGTGTTTCACCCGCCCACGTAGATACAACCAGAGCGTTGAACTCGACTGAAATACCAGATCTTAAAGCTGGTTGTCTAAACTTTTCCTGCTGTTGTTTTCCTGCTTGTCCAACAATAGTCGTGTCTACCTTGCAATAATTTCTGAACTGCTCCGGAAATCCTGCAGGAACAAGAACCAAATAACATGTGATAAATATTAGTGCCAGCCAGTTGGTAGCCCCCTCTACCGAGGGCATAAATCCTGTTAAATCCTGCGATAACGAACGCTCAGGGGACATAATGATATGCTTCCTCCCGTGCCGGAAACTTCATGATGTTCACTCCAGAGGTCAATCATCCTCCGGAATTGATTGTACTTGCATTTCCGCCTGGACAAGGTAACCTTTTCCTGAATGAATATATTATTGAACGAGACTGGGGCTGACTTGGAGGGGAGAGATGACTTAGCAGTGTTTGCGCACATAAAGATTGGGTACGTTTAAGGGTAGAGGTAATGTAGGAATTGATTGTATGGCAGGTTGTGTGAAAGTATGCAGCTGCAGGAGAATATCTTTGTCGGGTTTTCTTTTTTTTATATATATATATATATATATATATATATATATAGTATATCTGTAGGAGAAGCCCCCACAGGCGTTGACAGTTGAGAGTGGTTGAAGTCATCCAAAGTGATTTGATGCGACAAACTTCTTTAGGCAAAAGCCAACGGCAAACAGAAAGTTCCTTTTCCCACCCGTGAACAAAAGGCGAGAGGAGGCGGAAGTTGTAAAGGAACGTCAAGAGAGAAAAGTAAGAGAGAAGGCCTGAAAAAAGGAAGCTTGTAACGCTGGCTGCGAGTCTTCTTGCAGCCAACAGAAACCATCTCTATTGGCAGATGTATGGGCCGCCGGAGTCGTTATACACCAAGTTTCGCATCCTGTACACTTGGAAATAGATGGGGGCACTTCTACTTCCTCTGCTCTTTTTTTCCTGTCCAATACTTCTTTCCTTTCCCCCAACCGTCCCCTAATGTTGCAAAGTGCCGCCGAGCGCATTAAATCGATTATTTTGGAATTGTAGACGTTCACGGCTCCAAACTGCAGGCAATAACTCAAGTCGGCCAACTTTGGGAACCGCGAACAATCCCCGTTCCCCTCCCTCCTCCCCCTTCCCCTCAGCACCAGCAGCACCCATCCACACCCCCAAAATTCCTAGCTGCACTCTCTCAAGACTCCCTTTTCCACTTCTACTTCTCATTCGGGATACAAACTGGACCAAAAATGGCGTAACTCTAAACCAGAATATTATTTCGGACAGCTTTACACTAACGCTTCAAAATGTCAAAAGGCTGGTTGTTGATCAATAGAGTAAGTCAAAAGGGGGGAGTTAAATTGTATTTGAAATAAAAGGGGGAAAGGTTAACTGAATAGGCTTATTTGAACTATTGTAACAATCAAAAGAAACAAGGCCTTTGGTGTTGATAACTCAATTTGTACTTGTAGCAACATGCGGCTTTGACATACAGTAATACTTTGAAACTAAAGTTGCTTCAAATGCTTTGCTACTTTTTGTTATGCCTCCAAAAGTTATTCCTATTAGAACCTTTTTTTTTGATGTGTAGGTTTATACCTATATAGCAACGTAACTCTGCTACGGACTTTTTTTTTTCTTTCAAAAAAAAGGTATGCTTCAAAAGTAGGACTCAAAGTTTCAAATGAGAATCTAGTGCATCACTGAAAGTTGAACTTGGCCAGACTTCTTGTGTTGTTTCCTCTCTTTTTTCCCTCCCTGGAAGTGATCCAGGTGGGTAAACACTCATTCCTGCAGCTTCTAAGAAAACGAAGGTTGCCATCTAACTTGCTTAGATGGGAGAAATAAAGCCCTGTTTGCTCTCCTCTACCAGTCAATGTCAGTTAAGTTTTTTTTTTTCTCCTTCCTCTTGAGTAATAAGATGGGTTCGAGTTTGCTTTTCCTTACCTTTGGCATGAATTCAAAGTCTGCCTAGAAGCCAAGAGTGAACAACTGTATCAGTTCTTCACATTAAGTGTATCATGGGTCCACGATTATTTTGCAACCACTTGGCATGCATAAACAACGTTAGTTATCCCCTAGACGCAGCGCCATACCATGATGCAATGCATGACAATGTGTTGTGGTGCAGTCAATCTGGAAAGGCCAATCTCAAAAAGGGGAAAATGGTAAGACAGCTTTCCGGTTGACAACTTTCTTGCTGGACTCTTTGTGACTATAGTATAATGTACAGGGGTGATCAAAAAGTCTATGAGCTACAGTACAGAAAACATGCAAAAATAATCTAGTTAAGGTGCACACTTTTTGATCACCTGGGGGTGGATTCATCAAATGTCGTAAGTCAAATTTTCGTCGTAACCAGTCGTAACCAGAGTTAATTATTATTAGTAACTACGACCGAAGCAGATTGGTGTGGTAGTTAAGGGGCCCGACTGCTAATCGGGAGGTCCTGGGTTCGAATCCCGGAGCTGGTTTTCTGTGGTTTTCCATGGTCCCCTCCAGGATAATTCCGGGGTCATTTCCGTATAATAGGCCACAGCCGCTTCCTTCCTTCCCTATCCTTGGCCCCATCCAATGGTGGTACTCTACCCCACTAATGGAGCTCCGATTCTCCCAATGGGGAATAAATAAATAAATAAATAAAATTATTAGTAACTACCAGTTACGACGAAAATTTGACTTACGACATTATTTTGATGAATCCACCCCTAGTGTATGAAAATTTTATTCGCTAAAAACGATTGCTAAAACGGATACATAAATCAAATTGAATGTGAAAAATAATTGTTACAAAACATGTAGAGCAAAAAGCTAGATATATTCACAAAAAAGGGCATTTGGTAAATATTGCTCAGTTGAAACTGCATTTTTTGTGGAGCAAAAATTGTGCTTGGGGAAACTAGCCATAAGCGCTTAAATTTTTAAAGAGTAGAGCTGGGGAAAAGGAGGGGGTTAAAACGCTGGCACGCTTCTCACCTGCACAAAAACCCTGCAGGTGTTTGACTTATTACCGTGGAGCACTCACATATCATTGTGGAGAAAAAGTAGCGTTTTGACTGGCAAAAGAGTTCGGTGTTTTAAAAATGCCGTAACTCAGGAGCATGCGGTGATATAGACATGCAATCCTATCTAAAAGCATTGAGTCAAATGAGGTTGCATGCATCGAGCCTATCCTTTTAACATGGGGAATTTACTCACCTCACGCCCATGCCGTAACTTATAAATGTCAGCAACTTTTGCCAACGGGCAAAAGGATCCCTTCCAGGATCGTTGTCGGTTCCAATCGCGATAATGTTTAGTGAGGTTGTTCCTAATAATATTAGATGAAAGAGTGAAACTCGTTTTTTTTGACTAATTTGGATTTGAAAATCCGGATTTTACAATTTTATATGGCCACAGAAAGGGTTCGAAGCATTTGGAGATTTTATCTCAATTTTTCTATAAATGTTACAAAATGCTCAATTTATTTTCACGAAGAATAATTTTATGTAAAATACATTACACAATGCGAAAACCCTTAAAATGAGAATAATTGTACAGCCCCTTTATACATCATTATTTTGTGTATATTGGATACTCTTTACATATGAAGCGCCCTAAGCAGATAGTTTTAATTCCGTACGCTCCACTTTAGGGTAAAATTTGCGTAATGGGAACATACGTCATGCCACCATTATACAACTCCCTCTCTCCATCCCTGGAGATATCCAGTGGGCGATGAGTCCCACTAAACATTTTCAATAGTTTCAGCACTACATTCAGTATACACGATCCAACCACCCTGTGACCCCCAAGATTGTCTTGCAATTTTGTAATAATAAGAGCTGTGGAGTAAGACTCTCTTCAATCTACAAGGTGTTTCTTCAGCATATTTCTTGGTCCAAAACAAGTCGAGAATGTAAGGGGGGAGTAATCACACCTCTTTGTAGGCTACCCTGAAAGGTGGAACCGCGTGCTTACAGTGGTTGCCTAGGGAGCAGGATATGAACGGGATAATCATTACTACCCCCTACATTATCGACTTGTTTTGGACTAAGAAAACCATGCCTTTGAACCTACTAGTAAGAAACACCCTGTATATGCTATAGTTGTATCAAGTTTAACTCCAGCTTTTCTAAGGGAGAAAAAGGGATGGTCGTATAGGCTATGCAAGCACCACGGCATGACGCTTACTACACCCCTGGCAGGCCCGCTCCTTTTGAAGCTTTGAGGTGGCGACTGGGCCTAATTAGGAGCCTTATTAGCTGCCTTCCACTGCCTTTTCCTTGATTGCCACCGACAGACTGTACTCTGCCGCTGCTTTCGCACTTCCCGGAATTAATTTTGATCCAGCCCCATTACTTTACAAACAGCGGCTGAGTCTTTGCCGTTGCTGCCACCTTTACCCACTGGTGACCAAAGGACCTTTCTTTCACCCTCTCCCGATTACGTGCCTGCCTCCTTTGTGCAAGGGGCTCCACATAATCGTCTCAGAAAATGATTCTATTCACGAAGGAGAACCTAGAACATGCTCGCACGTGAATGTCGCCTGAAATGCTTTCATGACATCAAATGTTGGAGTGGGTGGTGCTTATTCCGGCTTGCTTGCCTTCTAAAGCGAAAAGGCAGGCGGGCCAAATGATGGAAGGTTCATTATTTGACTTTCTGGCCAGTCAGCCATATGACTGTTTAAGTAAGGCGTAGTCGAAGCTGTGCATCTCACTCTCTAATGGGATTACAGGACCAAAAATATTGGATTATACAGTCATTTGAATAGAAATTGTCACATTTTATATTTTCCATGGCTCCTATACAGTCATCATGGACGTACCAGATCATTTCACACTCATTATTAAATTCCAGAATTGATGACTCAACTAATTGTCTTAACTGACATACTAAATGCCTCGACTCACTCTAGAGAAACGCTCTCTAATGATGTGACATGAAAGTACAGTATATACCGCGGTGTGAAAAATATCGCCTATAAAAACTTTTGGCCGCCATAAAAAATTAACATTTGCAGCATGCTTTGCAGTTAACAGCGAGTCCCAGCATAAAGTTATACGGGAATATGTGTAGGCAAACTACATGCAGGGTGGTTTAGTAGTTACTTTCAGAAAAATGATCCTCGCATTACTAACTCAGTGAAATCGCTCGTAAAACTAGTGCTGAAACGGCACATAAACAAGTTTGACAAGATGGTAATGTACAATATGTCACAAAAAAATTTCACCCAGTTGTCACTCAGCAGTTCACGTCATGAACCATATTCATTACAACTTTTCATCTCATGGGTCATGCATGAAGCTTTCTTTTTCTTATATCCCTTTCTCTCATGACGAGAATTCAGGAAAACACCAATTATCCACAATCGGAGATTTTCTCGTTAATTTGAGCTGATACAGCAGTCCCTCAAAGTTTTTCCTAAATGGACCACACAAACTTACACGAAATGTTTCCTGGGATATCTTTATTGAGAATCGAACCCCGAATTGTAATCCAACGCCTCCAGCGTTATTAACTCCTAATTAGCGCCAACTTGTTTACCGTTAGCACCTGACTATACACTTCTCCCTACATTGTTCGAGCAAACAGGCTCAAATTGCATCCATTAGTTGAGCTTCACCCCCTCCAAAAAGAAACATGTTACTCAGCAAAGATTCATCTCTAAAAATTTTGGTCAGACATGTCAAACAAGCCACAAGTCATAAAGTTAGCTTACCCCAACTGGTAACAACAAGAAAAAAAAAAGTGTGAGACCCCCGGGGAATCCCCCTTTTTCCACCCCCGCAGCAGCAGACTTTACTCCGGAGTAAGTTTTACACCGAAAACCCAGGCTAGGATTTACGAGAGGTTCCTCCTCTGCGTAATCCTTTTAATTTATCGTCCCGGAGGCAATTCATCACGATTTGCGTCACCATCACGCGGGGCCACATACCCAAAGTGAGAAAGCTAGGCGGGGATCTTCCCTCAGAAACTATTAAGTGTAAATGCACTTGTACTACCAAATTTTCGCCCGCCTAATAGAATTATTGGTGGAGGTGGCAACGCCAATTTATGGCCTCCGTTGACTTTCCGGAAGGGTGGAACAATACCCGCCGAATGCATAAATCAGAGAGCCCGGGTTGGGTATGTGAATCATTCTTAATTTTACATATTGTTGACCCCCCGGAGCGTTTGGCATCCCTTCGTTCCATGTTGGACTTTTACTAGCGGGAGAGTCAACGCAGGGTCCGCATTGCGGTATAATGTGAGTCAACCTCAATATTCACGGGAATCCATGATTCAAGTGAGGCATTGTTGAC
>KZ538847.1:27504-45525 GCA_000934665.2 Catajapyx aquilonaris | reverse complement strand
GGGCCCAACATGGCCGCTGGCGGCCATATTGGGCCAGCATGTAGCCCTCCCCTTTTCGTACCTGTAAAGTTCAGCCTTAGTCCGGTAGGGTCGCCACATGATAGCCTTGGGAAATGTCTCGTAGCGATCTCAAGTGGCCACCCGGTGCGTAATCCTTCGGCAGGGGGTGGGTGGGGAGTGACCTAACCTGAGTCTTCAATAACCATGGTAAAAACCATCATACTAACTTGCACTCATATTTCGCGGTCGTATGCTGCAACCGTATCTCGCTACCGTAAACAACGCTGTGTTGCCACTGCCTCACTCAAGTGGAGCAATGTGACGTCACTGGATCATTCTCGAATCGTTTTTCAGCAACACAAATTGAAAGAGCACGGTGAGGTAGGTTTTTCTCTTTGCGGTTACGATCAGTATATAATTCCCGACATATTCCACATTAAACTTTAAAATTCTCATTTACTTGATTTTTCTGTGGACTATTGAAAATTCTGCCATAAGGGCCCATGTTAAATCGCGAACTTCTGAGCCCTCCTGTGAGCTAATTTGCACGGTGACGTATATTTTTTTGCGCCATTGATAAGAGTACATAAAACTGAGTAACATGTTTTTTTCATAAAATTCTCATTAGGTGACTCTAGCTTCATTTCCACCTTAATGTGAGGTAATATGTTATTTGCTTCGTTAAACTGATGGGTGCGTACTACTGGTTGTACCTATGGAGGGACACCACAACATTAAGGAACAACTAGCAAGCAATCATCCATTATATTAAATTTCAGCTCTAGAAACAATACACATATTGAAACAAGATTGGCAAATCACACAAGGCGTGATTCGAGTGGAATTTTTCTCATTGGGCAGCAGGAAATGAGTCCGACAAACCTGATGCGTTACTACACAGTGAGATTCTAATTGGACAACAATGATGTTGATTGTTGTCAGTTTTAGTTCCCGTTGCCAAGGAACCCAATTTAAATGGTAACCTGCCTGTAACTTGACCTTGGTGATCGAGTCAAGCTGGAAAACTAAAGTGACCGGTCACTAGTAGTTGACCATGAAACCTATTTAGGTCATGCTAAAGACGAATTCGAAAACCATTTGTCGCTATCTCTTGCGGTTTAGGCCCTGCTACCTGTCCACAGACAGACAAAAAGAGACGTTCAATAAGACTGTTTTTCGATGAGAAAAGTCCAAAATGGTGAAAAATCTACTGTTGTCATAAAATGACAATTCCTACACTGACCATCGCCTCATGTGACCAGCTGAAAATTGAAGAAAATGCAAACTACCAATGCTGACTTTATATCCCAGCTCAGTGAACTCATTTTGCAATATATTCTAGCTTTGTTTTTTTTAAAAACACACCTCACACATATTTACCACGAAATATCTTGCTGATTGACATAAACAAGTATTTGACATATTCTGACTGATTTCATAGTCCCGGGGGTGGCCGGCATGCCACAATAACCGAGGTAGATTTCTATAATTTTGATCCTTGTCAAATATTTTGGAATGCTTCTGGTACCGTACTAAAATAATGTTATGGTGAAATATGTCCGAGTACAGGGATGTGAGAATATGCAATAAGTTCTGTTGCAAAGTGCATATATGTTAGGCACAAACCCTGAAAACGGCCATTGAGCAAAAAAAAAAAAAAAATCATTTCCTGGAATGCCCTTTTCAAAACAGGCAGATCGCGAAATGCTCCTTTTCAAACCATCCATTTCGCGAAATGTTCATTTTAAAACAGGCAGACCGAGAAATGCTCTTTTTAAAAAGGCCAGAAGGTTTTTCAGGACTGCACAAAAATGTCAGGATGCGAAACGTGTGGATAGTGGCTCATTCAGAAAAAGCCCATATCATGCTGTGGCAAGTAGATGCTGGAAATAAATCACTCTATTGTTGTTATCTACATGGTGTAGTGAGAAACAAGACACTGCCACAGCGCGTTATGATCTTTTTCTGAACCAGCCATGACACTAATTTCGTGTCCTGACATTTTTGTGTAGTCCAGAAAAGCGTTCTGATCTTTTTAAAAGGCGCATTTCAGGGTCTGTTCATTTGAAAACAACGCATTTTGTGATCTGCCCATTTTGATAAGAGCATTTCCCGAAATGGTAGTTGTTTTTTTTTTTTTTCCTCAATGGCTGTTTTCGGGGTTTGAGCCCAACACATATAATGTCACCAATCCCAATGTCAGCCTGCTTTGGTAGGGAACCCCCTACTTATCACAAGGATCAAGGCAATACAGCTCAGTGGTTGCAGGTCTTGCAGGTTCTATAGTTCAGGCACACTCGTAGGCTGTTAGTAATAATATCAGTAAAATAAATGAATGAAAAGGGTTCATTAAAAAAAACTAGCATCTCCCCAAAGAATCAGTTAAGTGGGGATAGTGAAAGTAACAAGTGCTAATTGAACTCCACTATACACTGTACATACAGATGATTGCCACACACTGAGCAATTGAAAACTAAATATTTTATGGTACTAGATTGGGAAAATGTGTCTTTTCGATAACCTCTACGCGGATTTCGATTTTCAGCCAAATATCAAGTTTGGAAAGAATCGTGCAAGTGAAATCCTCATCTTATACCGACATACCTTACTTACACCGGCATGCTGGTATAGCCACCAGCTCATGCATTTCTATAAACTGGTTGACCTCGACTATACCGGCATGCCGCTTTAAGTGAGGTAATATGATGTTATGGCAGTGGTTTCCAACCGTGGGGTCACGAGCCTTGGTTAAACGTTTTTTTTTTGCAATTTCTGTGTCAATTGAACCATTTTTGCTGCCATACAGCGTGTATATTTTCTGGAAAGGGGGCAGTTGTAGAAGAAGCTGGGGGAGNGGGGGGGGGGGGTCGGACAATTTTGGAAACATGTTTAGGGGCAGTTGGTAAAGGTTGGAAACCACTGTACTATGGTAATATGATGCCTGAAGACAAGAAGTGTCTCATCAGTACACTATTTGAACTGCAGAAATCTAAAATGACAATAAAGACAGATAACTTGTTCCCCTGTCCATTCCATACTATCTCAGCATGGATAAGCAAAAGACCATACCTGTGCTACCGTTCGCTGAAAGCCTGGATCTTCAGCAAACTTTGCAAGCCCTGTAAGTTGCTCCAGATGTACAGTCCATGAATCTCCTATCTTTTCTGCCACTGCATCTGACAGTCCAGGGTTACAAAGCAGCAACCACCGCCTTGGAGTAATCCCATTGGTCTTGTTCTGGAAGCGCTCTGGAAACATCTCATAAAAGTCCTTGAAGAGGTCTGCCTTGAGGATCTCTGAGTGTATGCGTGCAACCCCATTGACTGCATGTGAACCAACAATGGACAGGAATGCCATGTTGATCCGTTTCTCCCCTTCCTCCTCCACCAAAGACATGCGCCGCATCCTGGGCAAATCATGAGGCCACTTCTTCATCACCTGCTCCAAGAACTCATGGTTGATTTGGTAGATAATTTGGAGGTGACGTGGAAGGATATTTTCCAGCATGGCGGTGGGCCAGCGTTCAAGTGCCTCAGGAAGGACAGTATGGTTGGTGTATGCGCAAGTTCGAACTGTAATGTCCCAAGCCTGGTTCCAATCCAACCCTTCAATATCAACCAGTAAACGCATCATTTCTGGGATGGCCATTGATGGATGAGTGTCATTCAGCTGAATGGCAACCTTGTCTGGAAAAGCATCAAAGGTGGTGCGTGTCTTGTGCCCAGTTCCAGGGGCAGCAGCCTTATAGCGACGAATGATGTCTTGAAGGGTGGCTGCACACATAAAATACTCTTGTTTCAATCTCAGTTCCTTTCCTTCAAAGAAATTGTCATTGGGGTACAGTACACGAGAGATGTTCTCAGCCAAGTTGCGATCAAGCACAGCTTGGATATAGTCACCATCATTAACTGAAAAGGGAAATGATGGAGTCAATATTTATAAAATTTTCCGATACTTGGGCTGTCACAATGCAACAACATATGAAGACTTACAGAACTTGAGGTTGAATTCAACAGGTGACTTTGCAGACCAGAGCCTAAGGGTGTTAACCACATTATTCTTGTATCCTGGGATGGGATTGTCATATGGGAGAGCAAAGACAGGTTGTGTGTCAATCCACTTGGCCTTCCCATTGCCAGCATCCTCCACCCTCCCATAGAAGTTGACTGGGATCATGTACTCTGGCCGGGCCTTCTCCCATGGGTTCCCATACCGAAGCCAATCATCAGGCTCCTCAACCTGCTCTCCTTGTCTGATGCGCTGGGCAAAAATTCCATACTCATATCTGATTCCATAGCCATATGCTGCCAGTCCAAGGGTGGCCATGGAGTCCAGAAAACAAGCAGCCAGGCGGCCCAAACCACCATTCCCCAATCCAGCATCTTCCTCCATGCTTTCCAGCTCCTCAATGTTGAGACCCAACTGGTGCATGGCTTCATCACAAGCACTATCAATGCCAATATTCACCATTGTGTTGGTCAGCGAGCGTCCCATGTAGTACTCTAGAGACAGGTAGTAGCATCGCTGCAAGACAAAATACAAGATATAGTAAATCCCCAACTTGCATAAGAGGATCTTTCTGCAACATTATGCAGAAGTCGAATTTTATGTAACTTACAACATGTCTTTTATTATACAGTACCTATACTGTGCTATACTGTGCTATACTGCTCAAAAATAGAGAGGTGATTTTGCATTTATTTTCAATCCAAAATAATCTCCATTTTTTTGAGGGATATAGCACTACAGTGGAGCATCGATTATCCGAACACCGATCAACCGAACCATCGGTTAACCTGTAACGGTTTGACCCTGACCACCCTATTGGTTGGGGGGCACCAGTCCTTTCCCTCCCAGCGGGTTTAGGTTGTAAAAGCCTAAAAGCCAGTCTGTACTCAGCTTGGGACCGAGAAGGTCAATAAATACCAGTGCTCAAGGAACCCACCTAGTTTTCTTGGTATGAGCTAGCTAGGGGCGGACCCGGGGCGAACCCTGGGTCGTCACAATGACGCCCAACGTGGATTTACGCCACAATGGCTTCCCAGCGCTGTCTTGGGTACTGGTGAGTACACGACTCCGTGGTTGGAGGAAAGCGGGATCGCTTCCGATGACCTGGACACAAATCCGGGGGCTGTGTCAGCGGACCCGGATGCGCATTTTTGGGTGTTTACACCCTCCGAATCCTAACCGTCGAGGTCGACGGGGACATGGAAAGGGCGGTAAATTGAAATTGGGTCATCCCCGGGTTTCCGAATTCTTCCGGAGTCCGGTCTGGACTGTACGGAAGTGGCGCCCAATAATTATTGTTGTTGCCAGGAATAGGTATTCTTGGATGCAAATTTGATGCCCTGGTGGACAGAGCTATGTAGCACTGTGGCCATTTAGGGTCATCAGGCCATTGAATGCTTGAAGCATGAAATGGCAATCAGGACTGCGTCCATTGTTGGACAGCATGCCTGGTCTTTGTTCGCATCGGGTGCCGATGCGTTCGAGGCGGTCTTCGGTGGGTCCGAAGACAGGACTGCTGCATTGTTGAATGCAAGCTGATCTATTGTGGAGCGATAGACGCTCAGTGCTGTTGGTCTCGAGGGTTGGAATTTGGGCCGCTCGAGGACCGTGCACGACCGTAGCCAGCGCGATTGGCGCTGCCCGTTATTATTGTTGGGGGATGATTGTTAATTTTCATCATGATTGTTCCCAGAAAAATCCCTTGGGGGTACCTACGTGTATATAGAAGCAGGTGGTGCTTACTCTTGAGCTTGGACTCGGGTGACATGATCACTCTTGAGACCTGGAGGCTCGGGTGGCATATTGTAGGTCAGTCGGATGACTCTCTGGTCAAGGGGTCAAGACGTCTGGTGGAGTGGTGGTGTCGGTTGATGGAGCAGCCGAGGTTTATTTTGGCGTGCCAAATATTGGCAGCGTCGTTGTCCTGGTTTTGAGGACCGCAAGGTGGGCAGGCGAGGTGTCAATGGGCTGTACGCCGGTTTGGCCTCTTCGGCGGGGGTGGTTAACTTAAAGTGCCACCCATGCCTGGAGGCCTGGAGGACAGATGTCCTGTGCGAGGTCATAAGATTCCTCTCTGCCATGCCAGGTCAGTGGATTCCAGGGTGACATAATCGCTCATAGCCGCTTGCGGGGGCTGCGATTTTTAAGCGAGTTGTGTCAACTCCATTGTTGCCAGCGGTCAATCCGATGCAGATTGGACTGCTTGGTGGGACACGAGCCGTTTACGGCACGTTGTTGAGTCTTGCCGTTCATCTGGTGTCCAGATGGGAAGACAGTATTAAATCCTAATTAGGATGACAATTTAGTGGAGGCGAGTTTCGCCCGGAAAAATAACGCCTGCTGGTCCTTGAAAAAGTCAGCTTTTGGCGCCAAGGAAGCGTCGCTTTTCTTGGAGGGCAGTGTTGACCTGCTTTTGCGAGGACAAAAAGAGAGTGGGTCCCTTTGTTAAGGGTCGGTCCGTCAAACTGTAACAGGGGGTCAACCTGTTTTACAGTCCCCCTGCAGTAAGGCAAGGAGCCTTGTCCCCCTCCTCTGTAACTAATCGGGAGTTCCGTTGGGAGATGCGGGAGAAAACTTTCTAGGAATGAATGGGATTTCATTGTTATGATTGTGCTTTGTGTGTGGTGCATTTTTTTTTTTCATGGTATGTGTTTGATGTTTCTGTGGACTTTTTTTCCTTGAGTACGCTGTGGTGTGAAGTGGAAGCATTTGTTTATTTTTAAAGACTCTTGGAAACCAAGTGAATATTTTTTTTGTTGCTTTTGTTTTTATGGAGGGTTGCCTATCCTTTTTTTCCTTCCCACTTTCTCTTTCCTCCCACGTGGTCCGACTTGGGCCTGTTTGTTTTGGTGCTGGCGTGTGGATGACAACAATGGTAACATCGAGGTGTGGCGTCGGACAGTTCCTGGTGACACCGGGGGACCACGGGTCATGCTTGGCGGACATGGTCAGGACTCCAGGAGGGTGCTGGGGCGCCCATGTGCCTGCCATGGACTGCAGGTGCACGGAAAGGAGTTGCTTGACATGATGCCGTTGGAGATGGACGTGGGTGCGCCGCCGGTGGGGGTGCTGTCGTTGCGCTGACCTCACCTGCAACGAGCGATTTCGGGTGGAGGTTGCCGTCCTAGCAAGGGGCCACTGGAGCAGCAGGAGCAGCAGCAGTGATGAAGGAGCCTTTGATGACCAGCTGCAGCCCACTGATTGACCAGCATCGCGAGAGACAGTTCATCTTTTCCTTTCCTCTTCCCCCTCCATTGAGTTGAACCAGAGTTGAACAGTAATTGTAATGGATCTTGGATTGTCTGGTGGTATTTGAATGTTCTGATATTTTTTGTAGCCCTTGTCATTGTTGGATGTAATTAGTTTTTGTATGTAAATGAGGTTTTCAAAGAGGGAGGGTGTTGTAACGGTTTGACCCTGACCACCCTATTGGTTGGGGGGCACCAGTCCTTTCCCTCCCAGCGGGTTTAGGTTGTAAAAGCCTAAAAGCCAGTCTGTACTCAGCTTGGGACCGAGAAGGTCAATAAATACCAGTGCTCAAGGAACCCACCTAGTTTTCTTGGTATGAGCTAGCTAGGGGCGGACCCGGGGCGAACCCTGGGTCGTCACAAACCAAACGTTGTCGGGTCTGCAAAAAAAAAAAAAAAAAAATGCTATGTGGTTCCGCTTGTGGCCTCGGCTCTCAAGCAAAAGAAATTGGCCTTTCCCCCCCCCCCCCCAAAACTGTAGGAGAACTTCATGTAAGGACAGTAAGGTATATGTACAGTATTTTTAAGACGTGCCTGTGACAGAAACTATACAGTTTTGTCGTTAATATCACTGTATGTTAGTTTCATATTGCTCCTATGACACCGGTACAATTTTTTTCCGTAAATGATTGGTTATCCGAACAATCAGTTTTCCGAACACCCCCTGGGCAGACTCTGTTCGGATAATCGATGCTCCACTGTATATCTTATATATGTCAATAAGAGCAAAAACATTCCCCTCAGCGAAAAAAAGGGTAGTAAGACCTCCGTGGCGGAATGAAAGTACTGAAACAAGGCAGGCGCAGGTAAGACCTTCACCAATTGATGTAACCTGTACCACAGGTCTTACTCAAGCAATTTCCTCCAATTTACTACTCATGAAATCTCCTTTCTGAAAACAATGTCGAATTTTCGTCGTCATATTAGTTATTTCTAACTTAGCAGTACCAGTGTAGTGCAATGGTACTGCTACGTTGGCAGTAACTATAGTTAATAGTAGTATGACGAAAATTCCACCCATTAATTTTCCATGAGCCACTCCATATAAGAGTCTTCTGAAATTAGGAACTTCAATATTAAGCATATTGAATTTCTATATGACTGCCATGAAA
Source organism: Catajapyx aquilonaris (assembly GCA_000934665.2). NCBI lineage: Eukaryota > Metazoa > Arthropoda > Diplura > Dicellurata > Japygidae > Catajapyx > Catajapyx aquilonaris. The sequence goes on along the minus strand of KZ538847.1, from coordinate 37,157 downwards.
CATTCATGCACAATATTCACCACTTTTCGATGCTGAATTTAACTCTGTTTAATTTTTCACATGTAAACGTAATTGACGATGTTATAGTGCCAAGGCAATCATGGTCAAGACATGTTAAAGCTTAATATCAGGGCATGTTCCAACACCTGTGCATAGAAAATCAGCATATGTATTCTGCAAGTTTATTCATTTGATTCATGAATGCAACAAGCAGTGAATATGTTACATACGCTGTAGTTATGAGATTCGTCAGTTCGTAGTACACATGCCAATTCGCAATGTCATACTTGCTTATTTTAAAACCCACATCCGTATTTTTATCACTAAAAGCCGAACATGAGATAAGCGGTTTTTCACTTACAAACTCTCATGTGTGCCAACTCTATTCTAACACTGAACTTCAAGCAATGTGTATCTTATCAATTGCTAAAGTATTTCACATAACTGATATATCATCATTAAGCAATTAGCAATTATATGAATGTGTGTGCGCCGATCATATGTGACATCACGCATGTGACATGAGATTACAATATCTAACACTTGAGGTATCAGCACTAGCTTCCATTCACCAAAAGTTCACTTGTCCAGTTCAGACACATCATCCATCAAATGACAGCATAATGAATGTAATAATTATGGAGTGTGACACTTTTCTCCAACCCCCATAAAATTTAAATGGGCACCACCAATCATAATATTAGAAGTACAATTTAGATTGTAAAAATAAATATCTCGATCTGGGTAGCATTCTAAGCACAACTAGCTACCATACCTTATAATGTTAACACCCTAGATATGCATGGCTAATCACATTAAGCGAATTATGTTATTGATGGGACAGTAGCATGCTTTGGTAACCAATTGGCATAGGTCCACTTTGAACATATGGGAAAGTCTCTCCTCCCACCATGCTTAACGAACTCTTAATCCATTTTCTCATGCAGCCAAAGTTCTATACAACCAGAAATCCTTGCAAAATGGTTTCAAGTGCATCAATGCCAGTGACATTGTCTTAAGCATACCACTCAGTTGTGTAAGAACTCATAAAAAGGTGACTGGAACCCTGCCAATAACTGGCCTTGAAGTGACCGCATGTACAGGAAGTCTCCCATCTTTTCTTCCTCCTGTAACTTTTTAACTACTGGTGACAAGACCATCCTCTGCACCTTCCTTGCGCAAATTACCTTGAGATTTCTCCGTATTAGGTATGATTTTCAGTACAACCTAGAGCTAATAACTCTGAGCACTTTCCTCCTCTCTGTGACACAATAATACTGAAATTTTCACTTCATCTTTAACTCTTACATTGCCATCTTTTGCCAATGCTACAAGCTATTTTCACACAGGAAAAAAATGGCCTTACATAGAGATAGTACACACCTGCCACTTTTCCATGACCCCCCATACACTAACATTTCATCTGCACTAAAATGAGCCAGAATTCTGCTACTAATAATGTTAAAAAGTTCCTTAATGTTGCAATCTTATGTCAGTTTGGATTTGACTTATCAGCAGTGCTTCTTGACAAACCTGCAAGACTTGTCCTATTTAACCTATGCTGCACTATCCCCTCCCTGCTGAATGACAAGCTCACATAATATACTCTCACACCATTGTCAGCATACCTTGGGATCCTTGTCGTACCAGTTCTGCTGCGTCCTGATCCATCTAGACACCAGATGATCTTTGACAGTGTGGGCCAATGCAAAGTAGTAGTCTCTAGTGGTGGCAACATTTCTGTCTTTGACTAGAGTGTAATGTACATGTCGATTGAAAGACTTTTTGACGTTGGCCACATTCTCCACCTGAGCGATCCCTCGCACACTGATTTGTTTGCGTTTCTCATGATCAATCGTCTTGCTTGCCATGGTCCTACTGCAGAGATGGACTAGAGCAGCTGAGAGCCGGACACCGACTTGTGCTTGGCTGCCCGCTGCCCTATCTTTCTGCCCTCCCCACTGGTGATACCGGGGGGGGGGGGGGGGGGGGGNGGGGGGGGGGGGGGGGCGCGCATGTACGACGGTAGCTCCCGAGGACGTCAAGAAGGTCACGCATGCGCTAGAAAGAGTTTTCTTCGGAGTAAAATGGCTGCAACCGAATGGGTAGGCTGTCTGACGGACATTTTTGATCCGATCTTGTTCCACTGCGTTCTACTGGGACACGTGCGATGCACGCTCATGCAATATAAAGGGAGAGTGACAAAGTGATGACCAAGGGGGTAATCACTTCGGTACTCCGGTGTACACCTGGGAGTGGTACTCCCTGGTACTCCTCAGGCACCTCACTCTTTATTACTCCGTGGTACGCCTTTAATTTGGTACTCCAGTGTACACTTTTCAGTCGAGTGATTACCCCCTTGGTGATGACGATAGTGTGAGACATGAGTGATGCTGCTGTGACTGCTGTCGTTGGCAAATAGCAAGGCTCGAGTGTGAGAGCTTCATGGGAACAAAATGAATCGAACGGGTTGCTTTTCAGTGGAATGTTTAAATAACTGCTGGTTACATATAATGTGGTTCCCACGGGTTCCCAACCTGCGAAAGGATGAAATTTGATGAAATTCAATGGTGCATGCGAGTCAATTCGTGTTATAGAGGCCAAGAAAGTTTAAATAATAACAAATCATGGTGATTGGGTTTTTTTCGAGGTCAGGGAAAAAGTATAGTTGTCAATTTTTGCTTCTTTATGGAAAACAATGGACGAGTGGCCATGACGTTTTTATTTTTTAAACCAAGTTTAAATCCCTGATAAATAGGCACAGTCAACGGACATAAGTGAATGCACCTGTGGAGTAGACAGTTTCAACAATCGGAAACTGATGTTTACTCCTATTGTTGCATGAGGGCCATCTCCATGGAAATACGAAAAGTGGTTGAATTTCTGGCTGACATCCACGGTATCTGAAACGGCCTCACATTTTATTCAAAAGTTCTAGGGGCATAATGCCAAATTGACGTCATTAACGTACACACCACTAACGAAAGCGTGCGAGTTGTCAAATATTAAATTGGATACAATATGGCGGACAACTGTTGCAACCTCCACTCATAGACATTAACATATGATGTCACATTACCGTATCGTATCTCCAACACGCATACGGTACGTGATCTAATGTCTTACAATGGCTGCATGTTGCGAGTCCATCGCACCCGCGCCCTACTTGATGCAATTATCCTTGGCACCTCTCCCTTTTGTCCTGACCTGCCAATTACTGCAACCTGCCTGGCACACCCTTCCTATGCTTGCCCAAAACTATCCTCTTCTTCATTCCATGTCATCCCAAAGAACCCTGCCCTCCCAAAATAAAACTCCCTTCGGGCAAATCACCAACATTTTGGGTTAGCTCCATGGTGCTTGGCAAAATTAGGGCATCCAGGTCCTCAGTTACATACTCAACTTCTGCAATATCCACACTGATGCCAAAAAAGAAAGAAAGAAAAAAACTATTATTCAAGCGATTGTGGATTCTACCATATCTTTAATTCCTTGAATATCAGTGTACAAAGCACACAGCATTACATAAAATCCTGAAACTTCAACAAGTTCCAAAATAACAGAATAATGCTTCATAAAGCTTGTGTGTAGAAGAAGGTGGTAGGGGAAGGGGGGGCAGGTGTCATTTTTGATATCGGAGGGGCCATCCATGAAGGTCATCCCTCAAGTGGGGGCGGAGGGAAGGGTCAACGAGGGAGGGGTATGGCCCACCATGAGGTTTATGCTCAAGAATTGGTAACTGGGGAGTAGGGCTTTTGGGCTCACCCCCCTACCGCCAACCTGTCCCATCACCCCAAAGAAAGAAGGGGGAAAAAAATATGTTAGAGCCGACATTGTCTTATTGAATCAGTAATAACCATTACAATTGTATGAGATAATGGTGCTAGCGTAATACTTTTGAGAGGGAGGGAGGTACAAAATTATTTAGGTGAGGTAAGATCATGCATACAGAATGCGAGTGAAGTTCTTCAAGGATGGCCTCAAGCTTCTTTTTAAGACAAAACCACTTTTTTTTTCCTCCAAACATATAAATTGCTCTCAAAATGGTAGTTAACTCGAGTGTGCCCTATTATGCCTAGAAAAGTTTAACTTTGCCTGTGATAGTGAAAACAGAGGTTATCAGGATTAAAAGGGACTTTGCACATCAACGCCAATAGTAACAGGACTCCTCAACTCTCATAGCACATATCACAATAATGAAAAAACGACGTTTATACTTCTTTTCTTCCTTCAAAAAATGGCTAACACTGTCATTAACAATCAATCGGAATCCTTTTTAAAACCATTTCCCGGTTACGTCCATCCATTTGTACCATTCCAAATTTTTTTTTGCCCACACAATAGGGGATAGCAAGTCTAAAGCAAAAAAGTAACATTTACACCCCTTTAATTATTCACTGGCCCCCCGAGTTGAGCGCCCCGATTACCAAGTTTACAGATTTGTGGTATCATAGGTCAATGTATTTCCAAGAAAAATCAACAATTTTTTTATAAAAAAAACCACATCCAATGAAACATCCTGGACAGAGATCCATAACGCTACAATTTTAAACAAAGGAGGCGGAAAATATCACTAATTAAATAACGGCTGCCACTTTCCAGGCCTTTACAAAACGAAAAAAATAAAATAAACAAACAAAAAAACACACACATGGAACTTCAAGATATACACAACCACACTGTTCATGTCAAAGGAAAGAGAGGATTGGGGAACAGGTCAGGGAAGGAAAGGGGCAGGTGAGGTGGAAGGGGAATAAACCAAGTACTTCAGATTGGGGAGGGAAAATATTTTCCCAGGCAATTGTGCTCTTTCCCCCTCTCCGGTATTTTAAAAACTTTTTTGAAAGACGTGGGTTATGATTTTTTCCCCCTTTTTTTTCAATCTCTGGGCAAGTATTCACCTAACCTACAATGACAAGTGTCACGCTAAGGTACTGATTTGTTTTAAAAAAAAGGTTACAAAACACATTTTCCATGCTTGGAATATCATTTTAGGGGAAGGGGAGGAGGGAAGTGTTGGTGAGATTTTTACCATGGAAAAACAAAACATTTTTGAAATTAAACTGGTGTGGGTGAAGGGATGTGGATAAAGACACTGAAGTTCGATACAAAGTCTTCTTCACCAAATGTTGGCCGCAAGCCCGATCTTCTTATCTCCATTTTCTTTTTTCACTGAATGAACAAATAAAAAAAAAAAATGAGAAACTGAAAAAACTTCATTCTTCTTGCACGGAAAACGCTCCCAATCAACTTTTCTCTGCTCTTCTCTCTTTCAAAAACATCGAATCATGCTTTTGACTCTCACAGGTTGCTCACTGCTCCTTCTCCTTCTTTCCAAGAGGTATGGCTGACTTAACCCTTTATGGGACACAATAATATGTTGTTAGCAAAGAAAACTAGCATGTCAAAAGGGCACTTCAGTATAGTGGAATGCACTTACTTAGTTGATACCTCGTTAAACTTGCTCCTCACAAAATCCAAGTTCTGGTCAATCTGAGTCTTGTTGGTCTCGTAGACCTTGGGCAGGGTGAAGATAGCCACAAAAGCTGTGAAAGGAGAGGAAAGAGATTGTTAAGACTTAGTAGTAGTAAATTTTTTAGCCATTTTGTAGATCATACCATCCTGCATTGTTAGAGAGGAGCATGTATAGCAGAGGCATTATTGCTGTAACCTTTGTAGTTTACAAGAAAACTACCAAGGAATCTGCAGTATGCCTTGTTTTGCTTATGGGGTCAAGATTTTTGGTGCACTGATGCTTAGTGGTGTTCAATAGAAGAGGGAAAGAATAAATTGCAGAACAGGGTTTCTGGTCTGAGACAATGGGATCAGAGCACAGATTTTTTCAAGTTTCAAATGTCCACAAAATGTGCTAGGAATTGGGAATAATTTTCATCCAGTTTTTATGGCAATGGTGGCTGACAGTGTCAAACACAAAACTGATATTTAATAAATGCACTGCACAATACAGATTGTGGTGTAACCTTCCTTCAAATTGGGCATTTTAACAAGAAAGTGGAGGTACAATAGTCTAGTTCATTAGCTATCCAAAAGAGTGAACACTACTGTATGTGAAGTGAAAAATTGGGCATCATCTACCAATGTCTTAAAAATTGAAATGATAACTAGTGCAGGTTCTCAGCATATATACAGGGTGTTCCAAGTTCATGGGTCGTTTTTAGTCATCACCAATATCACCTGTAGTAGTTATTTGTGTGTGTATTGTTGGATCCCGATCCAGGTGCCCCATTACTCCCAGGTGGTTGAATATAGCAGTTGCTATAAAATAGGGCACCTGGTTAGGGGTGCAACAAGCTACAAAAAATAACCGTTTCGAGCAAAATTTCCTATAACTAAAAACAACCCATGAACCTGTATGTGGTAGTTTGAAACTAGAAAAATTACAAAATTTCAAACTGCTAAGAGAGTAAGAGGCACATATTATCTTTCAGATAAGGAAACATGTTTCAGTGTTTACTTTTTACTTTTCCAGCCTACACTACCATGCATTTGAAATTACGAACTCGTTAGCAAAAAAAGCATGCGCAGATTCCCCTTCATACTTGTTAGGATCCTTTATTTCAATGAACTAGCATTATCTCCCCAAATGAGACTTTGCTTAATTTTTCCTTTAAGGGCAACTGAACAGCAGATGCTACTGCCAAGTTTGAAAGTTAACACTCCAATACAATTACTTAACTTATCAGAAAAATTACTGCTCCTGACAACTTTCTTTCTGACAACTATTATACCAGACAAAATTAGGAACTAGGATATGTACGCAGAACCATGATGCATGGTAATATACAACAGCAAAATTTTGGGAAAACATGGGATACTCTCCACTGCCATGCACAGATGGGGGTAAATGCAATGTGGAAGTAAACACTGCACAATATTTTAAACTGCAGCTTTTGGGCTCAAATAGGAATAAAAAGTATACACTGACAAAATGCTGTGCATGCCTCCTTTACTGTGATGTATATGTTAGGCTTTTAAAAAACGGCCAGACCTAGGTCTGGTACAGATGTGGATCTGGTACAGGTGTGGAACCAGTTAACTGGTTCCTTTCATCCTGACGCGTGGCTGCCCGCTCGACGCGACGGACAATTCTTTTTGAACTGTTGATACAATCACCCAAAAACTCTACAGCAACCCCAACACGAAGGGCTCAATCCATCACCCCATCACCTCCATATCCATAGGTAGGCTATATTAATTAGTAGGAACGACCAGAACTAGCTGTGACTGGTTTAAAGCGACCAGACCTAGGTATGGACATGTGCTTTGACCAAATTTAAAAGCAGCGACCTGATATTGTCCAATTGCAAGGGTAAAAAAGTCACGCTCATCATTGGCTCAAATCAAGTAAAGCATACGAGGGTATTATGTGATTAATGTAGACGTTAAAGTATTCTCCAGATCAGGGTAGTGACAAAAAGAGTGCACAACTTCACCTAGATTTATTGGGCTCACTATCCTGTAGCATATCTATGGACTTGTTTTATGTAGGTGTCTTACCCTATCCTGAGACCACTGCCAGAAAGGAATCAAAAACATCCTCTCATATAACTTCACCAAGTGTTCCAGATTCACAGGCAGGTACTATCCTACACAAAAATATGATGACAATCCATCCTGGGTAGGTCCCAAGTCTTCACTGGGAAACTGGGAATGTCCCTCCACCAATGCCATCTTATGATAGAGATATTCAAATTACTGCCTGCAATAAATAATGCCTGCTACTACTGTACACAATAGAATTGGTTCAAGACATCTTTGCTTTCCCAGTGAAGTCTTTGGACCCCCTTATGATGGATATTCTATTATTTTTGGCAGTGACACTGCAACACTATTTCTTTAGTATAGTTCGGACTTAAACATTCTCCCTCTCCGAAACCCAGGTTAAATCCAGATGATCTTCACCTCTAAGGTCTTCATCCTATCCACAAGAACATTCACCCTGACGCCAGATTGCAATCCACCATACATGCTGGAAAAAACTGCCTTGTACCTCTGCAGGCAGCAACAAGTACACAAGGGTGGAAGTGTGCATGGTCAAGTCATGGTAGAGCATGCTTCCACCCTCGCCCACATGTGCGCTGCTTGCTGGCGTACAAGCACTTTTTTTCCAGTACTGTACATTTGAAGGCTGTTTAAGAGATGCACACATTTACATTACGGTGCTCGAAAGTTGTACTGTTGTACATGACACATACAGAAATAGCAGTGAAACTTTCAAGCAACAAGAACCAAGTCACAACAGTCTTAACCCACCTAAGATGACAAGGGTGAGTCCGTTGAACCAGGCGCCAACATAGGTCAGGCACCACAGCATGACTCCAAACTTGAGCGAGTCCACCAGGTCCTCCACAAGGAACAGCCTCCGCAGCTCTTGAGCCACGCTGTTAGCATACCCAACTGCAATGTCACTAAACTCGTGGACACGGTCGCTCGGCAGAGTCAGATCCATCTCAAGGATATCCCTGGTTTGACCATATATGTTGATTAGTAAGCTGCTCTAACAATAACATGCATATACACTCACTTGAAAGGATGTCCATCCTGAGTCTTTTGCACAGCCTGGATCACATTCTTGTAGATGCGGAACGATATGGCGACAGAGAGGGCAGCCAAAGACAGGTAGGCAAGTACCGAGATCAAGGAGAAGTACACCAGGGACAGGAGGACCACAAACCCAGTGCCAAACACCACACCCGACTTCTTGGGGTCCCGCCAGTACACCAGGTTAGCCACTGAATGATTGAGAGAAGAGAGTTATGGATAACGTAGTGCACAGTTCTCACTACTACGTCTCATAATTTTCATAATTCTACAAAAACTCTTGTTATAGTGGGTGAAAGATGCTTTCATTTGCTTAGCATTACTTGCATGTGGGGCTACTAGGCAGTTATCTGGGATCTCCTCTTCCTCCCATTCTCACACTTAATCATCACTGAGGTTATCAATAAAACTGGACATTGAATAATCCCCCTAAGAGGCCATAGGATTATGATGATGATTATTATTATTGCTATTACAATAATCACATGATTCTGTGATGCACCATGGCCTAAGTGGAAGGTGTCTTATTTTAGTCGATATTTGAGCCACACTTCACTGATTGTCATCCACCTGTCGAAAAATGTTATGTTTTCCTAGAATCATGCATTCTCCTAGTATAAACACCTGACATGTGAGTAAATGCCTTCAATTGTCTACCAGCATGCACAGGCCTTTTATGGATCACCATATGCCATCAGCTGTGTTCCCCCATGCAAATGGCCTAAGTGCATTGCCCTTCCCCCCCCCCNCCCCCCCCCCCCTCCCACCATTTTTTCGCGTCTCTTTGTCCTGCCGAAACCCTTTCTTTTGACCACCATATGGACACACCAAAAGTTTACCCTTACCAGGTCCATGGTCCCGCACCGAATCCTCATATTCCTCCTTTCCTTCCGCGTTTTCCGATCTCCTGTTATTCCTACGCCCCATCCTGCAACTGGCCTGGTTCGTCTCGCAAAAATTTGCCACGTATCCGGATCACCGAGCGCAAAAGTCGGCCTCAGAACCTCGATTTATATTACACAACGCCAAATCGATCTGCCCTTTCTCACTCTCACTTTGCTTACTAGACAGACAGACAGCCAACCAGCAAG
>KZ538847.1:7398-20017 GCA_000934665.2 Catajapyx aquilonaris | reverse complement strand
GGGGGGAAAGGAGAGAGGGGGGGTTCCAATGGATACCACGGTCAGTCACTGGGGGGGGAGTGGGTTACAAAGTGGCCTAACATCGGCCACGTGGTATTTGCACGACCCCTGATAAATTTCACTACAAGTATAGTGGTGGAAATTAATGGAAAAGCACAAGTATTGCCTCCTGGATGAGTTTTCCCTTTACATACGGGGTGGGCAACCTACAGCCTGCCAAGACATGCTGTGGGGACCTCGCAAAAATATCAGAATTCCTGAAATTTTGAAAAATTAAAATTGGACAATTTTATGCCCGTGCCTTTCTTTTTAATTCTTTTAAATCCAAAAAAAACACTATTTTTATTTATACAGGCCATTTTCATTCACATATTCAGCTAATTTCATCAATTATCAAAGAATTTAATGATGATTTATGCAATTAATGGAAGTTCATTTAAAACGATGGATATATAATTGTAAACTTTTTTATAAGTTGAAATTTCTTTTGTTAGATGCGGCCCGTCAAATTTTAAAAAATCTCTACGCGGCCCACGGAGAAAAAAGGTTGCCCACCGCTGCTTTACGTGAAGCAGCTTCATGTAAAGGAAAAACTATGCCAGGTGACACTTGTGCTTCTCCATTAATTTCCACCACAGTACGAAGTTCATAGATAGTAGTAAATTGCACTTCCTAATAAGTTACAGTACTGCGGCAAGTAGCACCAAAATTGTTATAACAAATTCAACCAGACTGTGCTTGTTATTGATGGTTGGCTAGTTTTTGCAACAAACAATAAGACCAATCCAGTCAGATTTGTTTTACCGAGTTCAGTGCTCCCCACTCTAAGGTATAATTACTGTCAATCAGCATTTTTTTTGTACTGTGAAAATTAGTTCCTGTACATTTCATGGCACCAGAAATGCATCTGTAGCTATCCTTTCTCCTTAGAAATATGCTTCTGTGCTCTATCTGAATATCACTCCAGTCAAAATTACTTTCTTCTCTCAAGTGTTTTGTACTAATGACATGATATTGACAGATTTTACAGCGGTGAAAATTGTAGTGATAGGAGGCAAAGCCTGATACCAAAAAAGGAAGAAATTCCTATGATGTACTGTGATTTTAACCACAGAGAGTGAATTATGAGAAATTAATTTTTTAAATGTAATGAATCAACCATATGTATAGAAAATAAGCAGCTGGGCTTTCTCATAAACCAGGCTTGCTTTTCATTGCACTGTGTCATTTCAGAGTACCTATGAGAGCATATTTTGTCAATTAGTGGAGAATTCCACAGCATAGTTACAGAATTAATGAGTTAAAATACAAGGTATAAAATATCTTGCCAAGTAGGCCTTCCAAGCAACCTTACCCTTTTCATTTAAATAGACGGTATCATGGAATTAAATTTAAGAAACGATCCATTACGGGTAGCAGGAAATATCCTAGGACCTAGGCGATAGAAGGGTTGTAGGATGTATCCACGACAGAGACGATGCTGTAGCGCTCGCTTTATTTATGTGAATTATCTCAGTAACTATGCTGCAGACACCCACGATACCTAACTTAAAATGATCACCTAGAACTCCTCTACCATCCCTCAAAGCAAAGGCATGTGAAATTTCTGTGGAAATTCAATGTGCCTTTGCTTTGGGGGATGGTAGTGGGGTTCTAGGCGATCATTCTAAGGATAGGCATCATGGGTCTCCACAGGCTAGTTACCCAGATAATTCACATTAAATAAAGAATTCGTTATATCAGCTTCTATGTCACAGATACAGCCTACTCCACCTGTTGGGATCGCATCTTAATGAAATTGTACGGCAACACCTAAAAATTTAAATGAAAAAGGTCAGGTTACGCGGAGGGGTGCATACATGCCAGGATACTTTATACCTTGTGCTAAGCCCATTATCTTGGTAACTATGCTGCAGAGACCCATGATGCATATCCTTAAAACGATCGCCTAGAACCCCTTGATCATCCCCCCAAGCGTAGGCACATTAAATCTCAGCACCCTGTATAATACTATCCTTTACTAATTACTGTGGTTTTTGGAAAACACAACCAGGCAAATGACCATCTAGCTGGCAATGCTTTATACCATATAACCTGACTCTAATGGACCCTGGAGTCAGTAAATTTGTCCATGCAGAAAATTTTGTTTGAATCAGGCAGAGGATTTTCAATGAATTGGTCACAAATAATAGATACAAATTCAGTATGAAAATTTTGCAGGTAAAGGTGGGCTTATACTCCGCCGTAAGGGGCGAGCAGTAGCGCCGTCAAGAAAGCGAGCCTGCTACTGCAAGCGGTTTATACTAGCTACAGTACGTGTACTGTATGTCAAGCATTGCCGGATTCCTAGTACCCACGGTGTCCGCCAGGTGTCCGCAGCTCCGGTCTGCCACGGATTTTGGACTTAAATTTTTTAATACTAAAAACGTCCATGGGTCTCGGCAATGATCATATTAGCTGGCCAAAAATCAAATCGTTCCGGGAATATGCCTTATGAGCCAGCTTTCGGACACATACGGCAAGCATTGCGGCGACACCTTTTTTTTTTTTTTTTTTTTTTTTTTTTTTTTTTTTTTTTTTTTTTTTTTTTTTTTTTTTTTTTTTTTTTTTTTTTTTTTTTTTTTTTTTTTTTTTTTTTTTTTTTTTTTTTTTTTTTTTTTTTTTTTTTTTTTTTTTTTTTTTTTTTTTTTTTTTTTTTTTTTTTTTTTTTTTTTTTTTTTTTTTTTTTTTTTTTTTTTTTTTTTTTTTTTTTTTTTTTTTTTTTTTTTTTTTTTTTTTTTTTTTTTTTTTTTTTTTTTTTTTTTTTTTTTTTTTTTTTTTTTTTTTTTTTTTTTTTTTTTTTTTTTTTTTTTTTTTTTTTTTTTTTTTTTTTTTTTTTTTTTTTTTTTTTTTTTTTTTTTTTTTTTTTTTTTTTTTTTTTTTTTTTTTTTTTTTTTTTTTTTTTTTTTTTTTTTTTTTTTTTTTTTTTTTTTTTTTTTTTTTTTTTTTTTTTTTTTTTTTTTTTTTTTTTTTTTTTTTTTTTTTTTTTTTTTTTTTTTTTTTTTTTTTTTTTTTTTTTTTTTTTTTGCTGTAGTGGACTTATGACGTAGCTGAAAAGTTAAATTTTGTTCAACTTTTGCAGCGGCCTTAGGGAGTTGAAATTCACGCCGTAGTGCGCTGGCGATACAGCAGCAGGCGTGCCGTAAGCTGCCGTAGTGCCCCTTACGGCGGAGTATAAACCCACCTTAAGAATGGCTCTGCCACAGACAGGTTTAATTCCATAAGTATTCAGTTCATCTGCATTATCCTAGTTTTGGCTTACAGAAAGGAAAATGTTGCAAATCAGGCTAATAATATGCTTTGAACACAAGAACTAAACATCAGTAGGTAGGCCTACTGAACATGCCTTGTAGTTACATGCACCAAGTAAGATTCCAAAAATATTGCAAGAAAATAAGTGTGCTACTACAGCAATAAACACCTGTTTCAAAGCATTCTTAAGGAAATTCTGACCACAGAAACGCCACAGAAAGTCACCCCAATGAACATGACCAGGTACCAAAATGGTTTGATTTATTGGGAGAACTGAAGCAACTAAGGCGACCTGGCATAGGAAGGGGTAGAGAGGTTTTCGGGTAGTAGGGGGAAGAAGGAGAACCCTGCAAAAAATTCACATGAACGTGGAAAGTATCCCTCAAAACCCTCTCCACATGAGAAAATCCTCTGCCCCAGCCAGGTATCAAATGTGGGACCTCAGGGTGGAAGGCTATGATGTTGGCCACTACAACAGTGTGCCGCTCAGTACCAAAACGACGCAAGATTTGAAAATGAACCTATCACTAAGTGTGCTCAATCTTCCAGTCCTGCATGGAAGCTGGCTGTGTTTATGCAGCATTCACATAGCACTAATATGCTTGCAGCACTACCCTACTTTCCATATACGAGCTACGAAACACCACAACATTTGCACCTCCCACCAATCTTCAGGCACCAGTAACACTCTAGCCTCCACACAAAACCCTTGCTCGGCCCCACGTGATCCTCCCGCAACCCGCCTCAACCACCTGCAAATTCTCCCCCAAGAGGGCCCCTGGAACGCCATTGTCCTCACCCACTTCCAGATCCAAATTAATCGAACACGGTCCTCGCTTTAAATCAGGCAGTCAAGACGTTCCATGCCCCACCCCAACACTCCATAATCAATACTCACTAACCTCGCGCGAGCTCCAAACCGGTAGCTCACGTGAACCTCGTATGTACACCCGACAATCGCACGAAGAGCAGTACCGATGCCTCTCAACTGTGATACCGCTTCGAACAAATGACTGGTGTCTTTTCTCGAACTTTCCACCCCACCTCCCCCCCAACAGCAGTGGTGCCAGACCAATCACTCGCCCTTACCACTCGAATTACGACTCCCGCTACTAATTTTCAGGCATGTCAAGTGTTATATCACATGCGTGGGAGGGTTACAGGTGGTTTCCTTTTTCGGGGAGGGGGATGGTTTTAGGCCACGGGTGACTGCGCAGGACCTTCGTCTCTGCGTCGTGTGATAATGGAGCTGGGGCCCATAGAGTCAGCTGAGTCTGGTCACTCTGCGAGCGGCTGATCATATTCGCGCCACTTTTTTTCCGTCATTTGTTTCAACCGTGAATGCCAGGCCTAGTCCTATACCGTATATCATGACGCATTATGCCATGCTATGTAAACATGATGACTGCCCTGCTGGGAATTTTATTATCGCTCATTGCTGGTACATTCGAGCGATATCCTGCAGGTTATGACGCATAATGCAGCAATAAAACAAAACAAGGAAGAGAAAGGAATGCAATGTTAGTAAAATACTATCAGGGGCCTGTTTTATAAACACAAGTTTTACAATTGGCAGATGAATGGCTGGTTTCATAAAAGTATTTGTAACAAGTAGTCTGGAAGCAGTGCAAGGAGGCAGATAAGGCTCTATGTTAGATTCACTTGAATGCACAAGCGATGCATGTCAGAGGTTCAAGTCAATTTACGTTATGCTAAAAAATTGGAATGCGGGTGGCGTAGTTATGCTTGGTTGGTCATATTCCTGTTAGTGGCACATGCTGGTGGCCAGCAACAAGTGATTGGAAGCTACTCAAGTCATGGAAAGTACTTGTAATTTCTGCTTCACATGCACCTTGACAAGCAAGGGGTTGGCACCTATGGCAACTGGTGCACACTTAGCCAATTAGCCTAATGGCAACCACTCAGTAACTATGGCAACCAGTGGCCACTGTCTGTAACTGTCATGGGAGGGTCTCGCCATGTAAATGGAGTTGTTGAATTAGAGTTGTCACAATAATACAAGCACGCAAGTTAGTCACCAAAATGCTAAATGTTTCGGAAGAGTGCTGGTGGGTCAAAAGTTATTAACTCATGGACAGCTTACCAAAGCAGGAAGTGATAAGCCATTGCAGATTAATAGAAGCATAGATTAGTACATTCACACTTATGACAAGTTTGCACATTGCAGGCATATATCACTTACACTACTAGACAAGTCGAAGCAGTACTTGGAAGGCATATGGAACATATCTGGAAATCTGTCCTATTTTCCAAGTAGCCAGCTTTGTAGAACGTATACTGGTACCTGGTACTTATAAAATTGGTAAACTGAGTGGCTGAAAAAAAAACTAACCAAAACCTGCACCTTACGGGATAATGAACATAACTGATAGCCTCATATGTGCGCTCCATGCTTTGGATAGTGAAGAGACAGAAGTGATATGGTTGTTTCTCGTTTATTCTGCCTCGGTAAAGGCCATGGCTCGTACAAAAGTGTTAGTCATATTTGTAAGAATGTAAGGAAATTAATTTATCAGTCACTTCCACCACGCCTCCCCAGTCACTTAGTTATAATCATTTTTCAATTACTAATTTTTGAAGGGGCGGATAACAAAAATCCGGACTTCGAGTTCCAACTCTGGCCAAAAGAGGAAACACTCAATCCCACCCTCCCTACACAAAAGAAGGGTCGCATTTGTGGTTGACCATTCCCTCTAGCCACAATAAAAACCGTGAAAATTAGGGTTCCCCCAACTTCTAGTAGTTCTCAAATCAGTCAAATTTTGACAATTATTATTTGCCGAAAGGTTATAGCTAAATATAAGAATCTGTTTCACGGGTCAGGAGCACCTCATTTTTCCACATTTTTAGGTGCTTGTTACGACATCACTTAAAATTTTACGACGGCGTACTTTACTCCCGAATGGAAATGACTTTTTAAAATACTTCAATAAGAATATGGGAAAAGTACATCTCACATGTGTAAGAAAGAGGTCAGTTACACTCACACACACAAAAAATCGGTTCTGCTGTTGTTAGTTAGCAAGAACTTTACTCCCAAATTCTCTTTATCCCCCCCTTAAGCACATGTTCTACAAACCAAGCTACCTGTAAAATATAATTATGTGATGTTTCCAAATGCCTTCTGACTCAACTAGGAGTGCAAGTGATACATGTCTGCAATGTGAAAACTAGTCATTTATTAGGTGTTTTTGTTGCACAGATGTGTTTTGTTTTGAACACACTGTCACAAACAGGCATAAGTGTGAATGTACTGTGGTACTATTCGTATGCAAGTGCTTTACACTTCCTGCTTAGGTAAGCTGTCTTGACTAACTTTGAGAGGTAATAACTTTTGACCTTGTAGAGCTCTACTGAAACGGTTTGCATTTTGGTGAATAACTCACTGCCTCTATTCTGCCAACTTTCATTCAGCAACTCCATTTACAAGGCATGACCTTTCGTTGTGAGTGGCAGCTGCCTGTAACTGAATGGCAACCAGTGGAGACCAGTCAGAAACCAGTGGCAAATTTAGTTGTTGGTAACTGGTGTACAGTACACTTTGGTAGGAAGTTGCCAACCCCATGATATGTGACAACAATAAATAAAAAGCTGGTGAAGGTCAAGCTTGCCTTCTCTACACAACACATGCTTGCCCATTAGCTCTTAACAGATGAAACAGAATTAGCTGCTAATGCTGTACTTGTTAAGCAGCCCATTTTCTTGTCATTTTTGTCAGACAGTATTAGTCGTCACTTTATGAGGTTATAAGAAACACAAATTATATACAGTATACTCCAGATATAACAGACTTCAAGGGACCGTGGTAATTGGTCTACTATTTTTATAACCAAGGGGTGTTTATAGCCAAATAGCCATTTGTGCAATGAATGCACAAGTTTTCTGCCTGCCATATACCTGTAATGCACACTATTGCACACTGATTAATGAAACACTCCACAAAAATGCAAAATTTGTTCACCATAAGACACCAAAAAAATCCATAATTTCTTCTACCATCTTGTTGCCAAAGTAACTAGAAAAATAATGATTGTGACCTTTTCGGCAAGTGTAAAGGAGCACCTCTTGAACTTGCTTCACGGAATCTTAGCCGGAAGTCATCTCACTGTCAACTGCCTCACTCAGGTATAGTGTGTTGATTCATGTCTGGGAACCAAGGTCAGCTCTATGATCCAGCATAAGGCAGGCATTTCATTATGACTCCCGGATACATACAGAGCACGCATGTGCCCCAATCTTGAGATGAAAAACTTGCGCCTAGGAAGTTTTGCTAAGTGACAGATGCTGGAAAATCACCACCGCTCCAATATACCTTTCCTTCCTATGCTGTGATGTCAGGTAATCAAAAGCAGTATATTTTCCCACCAAGGGGGTAAGAAATTGTCTGTTACAGGCGAGGTGAGGCCTGTTATATCCGGAGTACAGGGCCTTCTGGAAGTATGGCGGGACCACCCTTTTGAGCCTGCTATAACCAAGAGTTACAGCCTGTTATATCTGGAGTGAACTGTAGTAAGGTTGCTTGTGCAAATATCTATACAAAATGAGGGAGACGGAGTGGCGCCGCGGTAACGCGCGCGCCCACGGAAGTTAAGGTCCCGGGTTCGATCCCCACCCGGGGTTCCCACCTTCTTTCGTGCAGAGTTGGGCCATCTCTGGCTTCGTTTCGGGTGGCAATTTCCGATAGACTAAGCCACCCGGGGGAGTTCACAAAATGACCAATTAACGACAGCGCACTTGCACTTTGCACATCCCCTCCTATACTTACCCTTGGAACAATTAACATATTATATATATTATATGGTTCCCAAAAATAGTGGTATTCCACTCCCCTAATAAGGGCCCAAGGTCCGATAATGGGGTACAGGGAAAAAAAAAATATATATCTATACAAAATGATTTATTTGATAGGCATATCTTGTTATAAGGCCAGTGGCCTTTTTGGGTGCTATCTACACAAAATGAGTAGGCCTACTAATGTCATTTTCATATGAAATGAACAATTCATCAGGCACAGGGCGTCAATCTGGCTTCAGTTTTGTGATCTGGTTGGATGATCATGATGTAAAATAACTTCAGCAATATTTGCCATTTAAAATACATGCTGCCGGCAATTCAATCTCAAGTAGGATTATTCGCATACCACGTTTACTGTACTTGTTCGGAACAGTTATTTATAAAACGTAAATGCCAAGCGCCTTTCAGTGACAAGCAAAACGTTAATCACTTGTCGCCCTTTTGAAATAGGCTCCAGGCCGAATGAAACAGGGCCGATCCTGACCTTCTCAACCGAAACCGCGCAGCTTGCCAATATTTCCTTGCATGTGCAGGTTTCAGGAAGTACGCGAATTGTCTGCGCGCGGCGCCGCGCGCCGTTCTATACCACGTGTCGCAAGAGGGCAGCATCATGCATGACACCAAAACCAACCCAACACCGTCCAGGTGTTTGCACGCGGGACACCTATATGTTATCGGATCGACCTGTCATTACTTCACCTACTACCTGATTACCGAACTGTATTACGGCATACCCCCTCAATGGAAAAAAGAATCTGCACGATACCCTCCATTCGGTCTATTGTAATGCCCTTGGCTACCAAATTCGCACTCGATCTGACCTTCACATTGCGGTTTATTTTCACCACATAAACACGACCCCAAATGTCATTTTGCTCGCGGTTGCCTGACTAATATGGCGCCAAAAAGGGCGGGGTTGTCATCTAATGTTAACGAAGAGGCGCTTGGAATATTATGGGCTGGGTGAGGCACTTGCTGAATATACTCCCATGCCAACTGCATACTCACTGCCAAAGGTGGCTCATGGTGTCATGGGCTTACTGCCGCACAATTATTGGCGCCATAATTCCCGTATTTCCGCTTAGGACTTATTATTCCCAGTAACCAACACCACCTTGGCTGAGGGCAAAGCGTCCGAAACTCGCCATCCCCGGATCAATATTGTCTGGCCCTCGCTGTAGTTTTGCAGCAGACTGTCTGCAATGCCCCCCANTCCCCCCCCCCCCCCAACCAAAAAAAGAGGAAAGAAAAACCCTTCCATTTTTTCACCGGCCAAGTCGCACCATCAACCAAAACTACGCAATTTGAAATCAGTGCACAACTGCCTGATTTAGGTCACCGTGGCCTTCAATCCGTCGCCTCCACCCATTACATTGGGGCGAGTCCCCCCATTAACCGGCTCATTGCTGCATTGCTGTCTACAAAGTTCCACGGAAGTGACCTTCAAAATGCACCAAATGCTGATGAGCGGTTCAGGATCGATCAATTTTACAATATTTCTCTCTGAAGGGTGCAACGACCCAACAACCTACCAAGGTTGCCAATATTCCGTGCCGCTGCATCAATGGCCATGCCATCGGGTTGAAAATTAGGTAACACAATGGGATTAGCCACGGATTATTTACTTTGCCAGGCTATTAGCGCTAGCAAAAGGTGGGGCATTTGCATAGTAATGAGCCATGCACTTGAGACGTGTGCGCCAGACACGCCCTTGACCTTTACCCGGGCCCGTATGAACCGCCGCAATGCAATAGCCCCTCGTGGAATCGCCGGTATGCCACCCCTAAAATTGTCACATTCCTTCGCACGTGTTTACACTCGGAATCAATGACACCCCCAATGTTGCTCTATTTCCGAACCCAATGCTCTCTGACCTCCCTTTCTTGGTATTGCAAGTGCGTGTAGGGCACGGCATTGCCAACAGCTGCGCCTGATCCGTAAATCACAAAGGAATTACGGCAACGAAAAAGAAAAAAAAAAGTACTAGCAAACGACATGGTCAGATCACGCCTGTGACAGTTCACTTTGTGCATGCCTCTGTGCCAAGGAAGGCATCGGTGTTCTAGCATACCCCAGTGAACTTGTGAGTACAAACTAATGATAGTGAATCATCCTGATTATATATTTTCACACCATGACTGGGCACACAATGATGAAATCAGTCTCGCGCAAACGGGATGTGCCAACAAAATTTAAAATATGGGCCTCTTTGCCCTGGAAATCCGCACCAGTGATAAGCAGTGTGGGTGTAAGCTATATCAAGTTAGTGATTCATATCATGGGTCAAATGAGGGTAGGGGCAGTGAAGTAGGGGGGGTCCAATGAGTCACATGTACCTTTTTTTTTGATCTTGCAATGGTAATCATAGACAGGTGACTAGGTGAGTCAGCCATGGAGATTCACAAAATGGGGAAAATTGCTCAGGGTACCTGAACTCCATGAGCAACTCCACTTCACAATGCTACAAGCATCAGTGTAGCCTTCTCTTAATTATCATAAAACCTTGGGGTGGTCTCAAGTGCCAGAATCAGAGAAAAGGAAACTAGGCCCCTCTCTGGTTGTATCTTTTATAACCTTTTAAAACACTAGCTTGAACAAATATAATAGTTATAAAGGGGCTCCGGTACAGTACAGGGTAGGCTGGGTGGACTATAGCCTACCAACTTTTTATAGAATACTCAAGAAACTGATTTAAGTTGGAATAAGTTTAATTGCATGAGAGCGCAGCAAGTGCATACTGTTTGACCACTGATACAAATTCAGGTAAACAAGCTCAAAGGTGGTGGGAAATTAATTGAGGGGTGTGGTGGAAAAAGGTGATTACCTTAATTTGTGTCATTTTTGACCAAACACCTAGCAACTATGTAAAAGATGTGACAAACAGTTTGGTATACTCCAAGTTCACGTATCATGCACGATACGGCAACACAGACTAGATCAAAACCCGCATTCCCTATGATTTGTTATGAGAATGCAAACTTCAATTCGATCTCCTGAAAAATTACACTTTTGTGGGTTATCACCTTTTCCACCACACCCCTCAATTCATCCATGGTTCCATACACAGAAACAGAATATTGGGAACCTTCTAAGGCAGTGGTTCTCAAACTGTGGGTCCAGACCCCCAGGAGTCCTCAAGAATTTTGTCTGACATTAAAGTATTTTTAATTATCTCTAATGTGAAAAAAAGAAGAAAAATTTATTGTGAGTATAAATTGTTAAAGTTTTCCAATAATTACTGTATTTGAAAACATCTTTAAAATTATCATTTTTTTAAACTAATAAGATAAGGGCACCCTACACCTACTTCCTAGCCTACCCACTTTTAAATAGCATCCGTAGCCCCTGGTTATAAATTAGAAGTACTGCTAATTAAGAGGAATTTAGCAGAGCCTTTTACATTCCCAATTCCCAAGTTATCAATTACCCTGAGCACATTCACCATCTCTTGCAACAACACCCCCCACCCAACACACACACACATACATACACACACACACAAAATAATTGATGCACTTGGTTGGGGCATTTATAATTATCTCTTCAACTATTGATCGCAAAATAAGTAGAGTTGGTCATTTTTCTAGGATGATTATGCAGTCTCACGACTGGCTGTCTAGCCAATCTGAGCAAAGAAATTCTTCTTGGTTCCCCACGTTGAACTAAATCTCCAGCATGCTGTCTTTCAAGTACCATTCTATGCCTATCTCTAAAAGAGCATGCAAATATCCACAACCATTATACGTGCCAAATATGTATGCATAACTCACCGGCTTCAAATAAATTCAGCATGTCATCTGACAAGGCGGCATCACACTCCTTTGCCATCACATCTCCTGCTGCCTCTACCGCTGGAGGTGGTGGCAAATCCTCGAGTTTGGTTGGCAATATGGGTTCCATCAGGGGAGCTGAGGCATGGAAGTCTTCAGGGATAGGTGGTTCTGGAACCCCCCAGTTGGGTGCCTGCAACTCCTCTGCCTCGCCTTTCTCGAAAACAAACCCTGCTGAGGGGGAAACCTTTGCTGGTGAAATGCTCTGCTCTGGAACATCCATGAATGCTGCCACATCGTCTGCCTCATACGGGCGCTCTAGTTCTTCAGGGATATCGGCCAGGTCGACGCTTTCCTTCATGAAGAACGGATCAGGATTCTTCTGTGGCTCTAGCACTGGTTCGGTCTTGAATTCATCAAGAGTTTGATCTATCAGGCTTTTCGCCGGTTCAGGAGGAGCACCAAAGTCAAGAAGGGTTGGAGATGGTTCCCTTTCCAACGCTGTGTCAAAGTGGTCTTCTGATGACAGAAAGTCTCGGTCTGGAAGACTCTCAGGAAGGTCATGTTGTGGAGGAGGTGGGCCTGACATCCTGTCTGATTGGATGTGCTCGAAGTCGTCGACAGACTCAGGATCACGAGGCAAGTTGGTCTCCGGAGATGGGGATAACTGGTCAGGATAAGTGTCCGTGAACGAGGACATCTTTTTTTTCGTGTGGTGGGGGGCGGGGGGTTGGGGGGGGGGG
>JYFJ02003232.1:0-44932 GCA_000934665.2 Catajapyx aquilonaris | reverse complement strand
ACATTTATAACGAACCTAATATCAGCAGCTTGTACATCGTATAGCAATTCTAAAAACAACACATGCAAAGATGTGCCGAAAAAGCACGCAGAATCTTGTGTCGTCTGACCAACTGACCTTTGCAAAAATGGTCAAGTAAGCACGCAAATCGTAATTCGTCCTGCACACGGCAAGCTTATGTCTGACTGTTTAATGTGGGCTTATGCCAGCATGAAATGTCACACCATCAGCTTGTGTTTTTTGTATGTGCCACTGTCAGCTAGGTAGCACCTTTTTTGACAATCTCATGCATCACTCTGACCTAATTCTTGAAGTTCCTTGCAGTTTTAGTACACGGTGAAGTAGAATGTGCATGATTAGGAGACTCGCACAGCACATAGTCACATTTAATTACTCAAAATAATAATATTCATATTCATTTGCACTGTATCGATTTCTGACTATATACTCTTTTGTACTCTATACTCCGCGCAGACTTGTCGAATCTACAGTACTACCAATAAAATTAATTATTGAAGTTGGCGTCCTTACGGGTGGGTTGATACCAGAGCATCCGTGTTTCGTAAACACAGAGTACTCTTGAATGAAGTGGGTTCTTTCAATGCATGGAACGAGAGCGCAATGTGAATCGAAACGTGCTCTTGAACCGGGAACGCCATCCAAAAGCACCACATTTCGTGCCGCTTTTGACATGTACACCGGTCCTCTTCGTCAATGAGTACCCCTAGGGCATCCAACATTGTTGGACAAGGGCTACACCGTATGTACTGTACAAAGTATGACCCTATATACCGCATAGAGATGTCATGCAAATTCCGAGTGCATAGTGACGTCCTTGGACAGCTACTTCTATATGAACCGTGCACAGTATTTTTAAATGCATGATTTTACATCGTTCTATCGATCTATTGTGACATTGTTTAAAGGCTCTCAAGGCTTCAATGTCGGATACACTTCAAGTGAAATATTATTTCGTGCAAGTGCGTTCAGAGTCTACTGCATATCGATTGGCTGCTTCTGCTGGGCGAGGTTCGGAAGCGAAGCGGGCCAGTTTTCGGTATAGCCTACTGTAGGCTACATTCTACTTGTAGTACTAAAAGGCAGAGTACCATTATGTACCTGCCCCAAAAACCGGCCATTTCAGGCATTATGGTGTCCGGACCTGGCAATACTTGCGATCGACAACCATAAGATATGCACCTATGTCATTCAATGACGTTGCCAATCACATTTTTCTTGACGGCTCTGCGAAGAACTATGGAATCGTGGATTAAAGACCGCGTGGTGTGAAAATGGATTAAAGTAATGGCTACTCCCGGTTTAGTAAATTATCTTTTGTTTGAAGCCGGGCGGAGACCGCAGACCGCTGCCTCCATTATTCCGTGCCCAACCCGAAACCATTTCCACCACAACTATAGCATGGCTCTCATCACACACTATCATTACCATCGGTTGAAAGTTCGCCTCAGCCTTGCGAAAAAGTTCGCTGCACTCTAATTTGAAATGAGTGTATTTAAAGAAGAGTGAATATAAATTGTGCATGACAAGTACACTTGCTGTTACAAAACTGATATATGCTTATAGGTGAGTTCATCACTGCTTTTCGGAAAATATTCGCATATTTTCACGCTGGTGTAATCTCTAGGCAGGTTTATACCCTAGTTGGTATTGATATGTCAGACTTGGAAACAGAGTTGTTTTCGTGCCGCCTCACCGCAGTTGCATGGTCGCATGCGAGACGAACCTATCCATTCATATCTTTACTCTCATTTTTCAGAAGAGCGTATAATTGGGGATAGAGATAAGGCAGGTCAGTGATTAATAATACGAGGAAAATGAGAAACGTGTAAAACGCAAAACGAACTGACTGGGTCAGGCAGGCCAGCAGGACAAAAAAGACACCCCCCCCCCTGCAACACCCCTCAACACACACACACACACACACACACACACACACACTCACTCTTGTCTTGACTAAGGCGTGGGGACGGACATTGATCACTTTTCACTGCGAGTGTAAACTGATCTAACCTAACCTAACCTAACCTAACCTAACCTAACCTTACCTAACCTAACCTTACCTAACCTATCCTACCTAACCTACCCTACCCTAAGTAACCTAGGCTGAGAAAAATGGACTTTTGTGAAAACCTACAAATGAAAATAGTGGGGACATGTCCCCACTAATTTACACATGTCCCCACTGTAATGGTACACTTCGCGTGTGTGAGACTGTGGGGACCGACAAATGTCCCCACAATTGGAACTGGTCCCCACAGCTACAGTAAAACCACAGACTTCCGTCCCCACACCTTAGTCAAGACCTGATCACACACACGCACGCATTGCTATCCTTGTGAGGTTTTTCCAAAATTTAAAATTTAAAACTAACCTAACCTAACCTAATAACCTACAAGGAAACACGAAATTTTGGTGAAATATATTTTTACTGTCTTTATGAGGTATTTTTTCGATTTATCCCTATCCTTGTGAGGCGTGTGTTCACTATGAGGTGCAGGAAAACTGCCTCGTAATGACAAAATTCCTCACAAGGATAGGAAAACGCGTAAAAAATACCTGACAAGGATAGAAAAAACGCGCCCACCCTCACACACACACCCATGCTGAATTTTCTATGCCTACAAAGCTCGTACATGGTCGATGATACACTAATTGCATGCAGTTTGCTATCGCAGGGATTCAAACCATGTCATTGCCGGTGTCCAACCCACATCAACTCACGCTATTGTTGTCCAGCACGAGGCAATCACGCCTATTGATACGGGTAATTTGAAGACCTGCCCTGAATAATACAGGGTTAATCGCCCTTTGGGATTAAGAATGCGGAATGCGTTGCCGCTGCAGTTTCCTTCAAGCTCACAGGGGACAGTCCCCGGGTGATAATGACGGATCTTGATGAAACTTAACATGCTAATACAGGACAATATATGATAACCAAAAATGAAATATTTCGGGAGGAGGCCCATATTTGGAAACGTTATGACGCCTTAAATTACCAAAAATAATACATTTTATACACAATGGGATTACCGCATATAATGACATTGAAATTAGCATGTTATGTTTCATCAAGATCCGTCATTATCACCCGGGGACTGTCCCTTGTTCAGTATATTCCGAAAAAAGGTAATCAGTAAATTTAAAGCAATATAATTATACTAATAATGGCACACTTTTGAAACGTAATATCAATCAGTAAGAGCAGACACTGAAATATTCTTACATAAGTAATACTTCTACTGTATAAGTCGAATCTCCATGGGACCAGAAAAAACTTCGAGTTATGGAAGACTCTAGTTAGAAAAGTTTGGCTTTTTTAAAGCACATAACTATAAGGAAGACTACCTTTATATCCAGCGACGAAAGGTGTTCAAAACTTAAAAATAATATTGTCAGTATCACACTTACAATGTTTCTTATTGTTTTGTCGTAAAAAAATCTCAGGTATGGACATTTGGCTACTCTTAAATTCAAGGATTCAACTTTCCCAATCGATTCAAACACTTCTTTGGTTACATCTGGTAGACGGAGATCAGGAAATTGAGCCTTTCTGTACATGTGGCTTACTCTCGACCGTTCGAGTGGGAAATGAGAAAATTTTCCGAACATGAACTTGGACTTAGGGAGACTGAAAATGCATTGATATCCCATCGTAAGGCCCTGCCTGCACTTCGAGTTATGGAGAACTTCGAGTTATAGAAATTCGAGTTAGGGAAGTTTATTTCCTATTATTTTACATTGTGACCAACCAAGCTCATCATTTTCTTCGACTTATAGAGAACTTCGACTTAGGGAAGTTCGACTTATAGAAGTTTTGCTGTATAAGCTGTACAGAGAGTTTAATAATAATTCCGACAAACTTTTCCAAACAAACTGCTTAACCCAATACCCGCCGTGGCAGTTCAGGGAAAACATATTGAAAACTGTAACTGACACTTTAGTTGAAGCAGACTGGACACCGTATACTCTCTCTCCCCCCTCTCTTCTCTGTCTGTCTCTCTCTCTCTCTCTCTCTCTCTCTCTCTCCCCGGTCTACCTTCAGTGTTGCAATTGGGCCTAAGTAGAACAGTACCGGTACCATCATTCCATTGGTATCAAGCGTGACATAATCATTACACGCCTCTACACAGAATCTCTAATCAATAAATTGTATTTCTTCGGGTGAAGATACCCTTGCCATAAAATACATCGAGTTAGCAGAGTTTACCACACTGTTAACATATTACTTTTGTGTAATTTCTACAGCCTTTGAGGAAATTGAACCAATTGCAAGAAAAAACTGGCGTATTGCGTAGAGTAACCCAGTTTCGTCGCCAGCACAATGAGGGTACTGTATTACCCAGCCCACGGACACTACCCCTACATTCTGGGCTTATCACCTGCCGAGGGGTTTTGCACCGGGTGCTCACCTGAGAGCGCCATAAGACATTTCCCAGAGCAATTATGTGGCGACCCTACCGGACTAGGCTGAACTTTATAGGTACGAAAGGGGAGGGCTACATTGGGGGGCCCAACATGGCCGCCGGCGGCCATGTTGGGCCAGCATGTAGCCCTCCCCTTTCGTACCTATAAAGTTCAGCCTAGTCCGGTAGGGTCGCCACATAATTGCTCTGGGAAATGTCTCGTGGAGGTCTCAGGTGAGCACCCGGTGCAAAACCCCTCGGCAGGGGGGTGGGTGAGGAGTGACCTAACCTGAGTCTTCTACAGCCATGGTATTACCAGATCCGAATCAGGTTTATCCTGAAGGATATGCGACCTGCATACGCATGACACAAAACAGGCTTGGAAGTGGAGACGCTCTCGGGATGGGAGTGGAACAGCTGAACAGGTTGAAGCGCGTTGAAGGTGGCGGAGAGTGTCGGGTGGGTCGGGTGCATTTACACTAGAGAACGCGGTGCAGACGCGCTCCTTCCGAACGTGGTTGAAAATAATGAAACCGGTTTTGAGACGCGATGACCTAAGCCTGTTGGGCTTCGATGGTGTCATGCTGGTCGCCTATCCTTCAGGATAAACCTGATTCGGATCTGGTATATACAGTACAGTATACCCTCTTTGTGCTGGCGACTGTACAGTCGGATTTCCTTACCACATGAGGCGGAGAAATTAGCCTCCAACAGAAGTGCTAGCTAGGGGAGTACCGAAGCAGTTTGGAGGAGGGGATATGGTGTCCGACTGCTAATCGGGAGGTCCTGGGATCAAATCCCGGGGTCGGCAACTCTGACCGTGGTTTTCTGTGGTTTCCCACGGTCCTTCCAGGAAAATTCCGTAGTTGCTTCCGTAATTAATAGGCCACAGCCGCTTCCTTCCGTCCCTATCATATCCCAAAAAGCGCAGTAAAATGAAAGCAAAGAGTTCCAGGCAAAACAAACTTCCCCCCTAAAGAGCCGATGGCTGATAACGGGGTATGAATTATTATTATTATTATTATTATTATTATTATTATTATTATTATTATTATTATTATTATTATTATTATTATTATTATTGCTAGCTAGGGGAGTGCGAGTCATTGCATCAGGGGGAGGCAGCACCTCCGGTGGAGGCTAATTTCTCGCCTCATGTAGTAAGGAAATACTTTAACCGACCTACAGTCAAACTGAATGATATGCGTTTTTCAGCATGTCAATTTGAGAAAATATATCCTAGAAATTAAATAATCTGCTCATGACATATTTATTAAGAACTGTTAATTATGAAGATTTTTATGTTCTTCTTTTGCACAATGGATGCATAGTACACTTACCTTAAATTTTTCGGGCAATGTTATGGAAATTGACTTTTTCATCAGAGAAACCACTGTAGCTGGAATCACAATTTCATGAATAGAATATCAGTTTTACCCTGAGAGTAGCTTATTGCGACAATTTCCTTAGATAATCCACATAAAAACCACATAAACCGGTACCGTAACTAATAGAATGTTAACGGATTGCCCATTTCACTGGCCTTTATACGTATGTTTGTAAAAGGCGCCTTCAAAAATTTATGTGGGTCCCATTCCGCATTAGAAACTAAAACCTCTGAAGTACACTATACTACTACAGTATAAGTGCATAAAATTTCGGGTAGGCAAATAGAGCTGATGCAGTGTGGATAAAATCATTTAGATAGGTGCATAATACCCAAGATAAAAATATATTTGCCATTATACGCATATTATTTTATTCATCCTGCACCATCTTTATTTGGCTACACGGAATTTTTGAGCATTTAGATTTTTCAGCTTTTACTGGATTTTTAAAAAATACAAGCGCAAAAGTAATTTTCTGAAGATTAATGAACACTCCATATCGACGAGTCATATGTTAATTCGAACGACAGCAGTTTATATTCACATTTTGGAGCGGTTTCGATCCATTTGAATGGAGAGTGTAGTGAGGAAGGAAGCGAAGGTAGGAAAGTGTGAGTCAATTGAGTCCTCGTCTGGTATTCAGAGTGCATCCAGTCAGACTCGGCCCCAAACCTCAGCCCGGAGAGAGAGAGTGAGAAAAAAATGAAGTGACAAACGGATCCGGGCAGGCCAACTCTAACTTTCCAGCATAGCTAATGGCCTCGCCGGAATATTTATAACCCCCTGCTCTCTTTTTCCAGTATCCGGATTCCCCAGACCACCGATGGACCACCCAACCAATTCACTCCTTTTTTTCTCCTTCTTCCTCACTTCAGAGGGTCTTTCGTCTGGAAAGAGTCACTCCTGTCCGATACCTGCATCGTGAGGATAATCCATCACCACAAGATCGCTTTCCTGACTTCAGCCACAAATATGCCCTGATGTTGGGAAAGTTTTTTTTTGCAGCAAAGAAGGAGGTTTTGCAGCTTAAGTTACTTCATGGTATATTTTGACCCTTGCATTACTGTAGATATAAAGTACTTTGTAGGATTTAGAGAGTGGTCCGGAAATTATTATTTTTTTGCAAGAATCCACAATAATTATGGGACGCAAACCTAGTTTCTGAGATTCAACTGGAATTCTCCGATATTTCTAGCTATTTAAATTTCCAGACTTACACCACCGAGATGTCAAGACTCCGACCCACATTATTGGAAGCTGAAACCTTGATTAAACTGTAAGCTGAGCAACCATCAATCAATAGAGTGTACAAGGTAACATGCATTGTATGGTGTACCAATTATAACGTTCCCAACTTCTGGCATAGAATACATACGCAATAAAGTGAATAATTAACTATGTAAATCTAATCGTGAAGCCCAGTTAATGACTATCAGTAAAGAGTACCTTGACGCGCTCTCTGAAGAGACGAAGAGTTCTGTAGAAGTGAGTAGTATTGTCTGACCAACTAACTCTAAAAGTGCAATAATATACTCATTATCATACATAGGCATACATAGTGGCGGAGTTGTTAGCGTCGCAGCCTTCCACCTCTAAGGTCCCGAGTTCGATCCCCGGGTCGGACGGAGGATACTTATGTGGATAGAGTTTCGATAGGTTCTCTCCGTGATCGCGTGGGTTTTCTCGGGGTTCTCCCGTTTCCTCCCACAATCAAAATATATTACAGCATAGGCAATGATTAAAGGCGGGTATTTAAAAGACGATCCCCTAATAGGCCCAAGGAGGCCATTATTATTATTACTCATTATCATTATCATACATGCGTATAATATGTTTGATGCTCTCATAACCCTACCGGGGTGGCACTCCATATGGAAAGTATCTTGAAATTAATCATCTATCTCTAGACATGCACTCATCTGTAATTTTAATCCTTCATGACCTCCTCCAATAAATCAATAGGTTCATCGTATCCATCCCCGTTCAGCCTAATAAGAAACAGGGAATTTTGACGGCGAGCCTCAGGGAATGGAGAGCAATTTTATTCTCAATTACTAATTTTCTCGTACGCACAGTTAGTACTCGTAATGGAACATGTATAAAGGTTAGAAAATGCACGGATTAGAAGCAGGAACGGTCGATACAGGCTTGGTCTAAAAGTAGAGCAAAGAGGAGGCTGCTCCAAGGCTTGACAACACACCCGAAAAGAGAGATGACTTGTGATTTCACGCTTAGGGGAATTCAACAGAGAAAACCTAAAAATGCGAGATGCGGCGAGATGCCCCTGAAAAAATTAAATAAAAAGAAGGCGAGGAATCACTTATCAACATTTTGTGCTTTTTCTAAGCCAAGGCAGGTGAGAATTACCCATTTCAATGACTTATTGAGGTAGCTCCCCAATCTCACAAATAATAATAATAATAATAATAATAATAATAATAATAATAATAATAATAATAATAATAATAATAATAATAATATAAATAGATTGGGTAATCCTTTCACCCATCAGGGTTTATCGCATTGACCTTTATTATTAGCTGTTGGTGTATACATAGTACATTAGCGTATCGCCCTGGCCCACGGGCAGGATGACAGGAGGGGATGTGCAAGGTGCAGTGCATCTGACGCTGTGGCCATTTTTAGTGAACTCCCCCGGGTGGTTTAGTCTATGGAAATACCACCCGAGACGAAGCCAGAGGTGACCCTGAACTCTGCACGAGATGAAGGGGGTGTCCCCGGGTTGGGACCCGGGTTGGGATCGAACCCGGGACCTTAACATCCATGGGCGCGTACATTACCGCAGCACCACTCCGCCTCCTCATCTCACATATGATTGGCTTTCCATGCTCAACCACTAATACAAATTGGGTTTCTAATACTGTGTACAGCGTGTGTAATAAACTCATTCTGCCCAATTTCTCTAGAAGAAAAATAAAACCATCCTGAAAAATATTAGTTTCGCAATGTATCCATCCGGTTCCGGCACAAAATATGCGACAAGTGCAGCTGGTATGGCTCAGTCGCGAAGTGTCGAGCGAAGTGTAGGTCATAATATGCATTTTTTATACCTTGTTCGTTGCCTCCTAGCCCTGAATAAAACATGGACTGGGAAGTCAGTCGTGTGACGAGCAAGACTGCAGCAGGAACAGTAGGCGAAGATCCAAGTACACATAGCCTCCTTTGCTCAGCTTCTCTTCTTTTTTTCGCCTCTCATCCTCCCTCCTCGACTCCCCCGAGAACTCTCTTCGTTTCCTTTGTTGCTGCTATCCAGTAAGTTAAATTTAGGCGCTGTTCCCCAATGTGACTGGTCCACATTTACATACAGTCTCATTCGTGTTACAAATCAATAAAGCGATAGATACGCCAAAATATTCTCTCGGGCGAAGCCCATATTTTTTGATCAATATTTCATTCAAATAATAATTTCGAGTAGCCCTTGGTCTTGTTAACATTGTTGCATTAACTGGCTTGTGTACGATTTTTCGTATAATAACTATAGTCATTGTTGACCACAACCCCTGTAGCAATATAGGCAACAACTCCAGCCTTTCTTTCCCCGAATTTCACTATTTTCCATCCGTAGTTTTAGAAAATCGATGCCGCTTGTGTACGATCGGTGCTCGCTAAGCTTCCCAAAAGCTCCTTCATCGCGAAATTGCCATTAAGATTGAATGGCGCAGTCTGTTACGAAGAATGAACGCGGTTTAAGCCCCGACGCCCTCCGAGAACTTTCCGCCGATTTTACAGACACCGTTGTTTCTTAAGGTGCGCAATTTCTCAAGTCCGACGGGTCACTGTCTTTTCTCTCTCTCTCTCTCTCTCTCTCTCTCTCTCTCTCTCTCTCTCTCTCTCTCTCTCTCCCTTTTAGACTGAACGTCTTAGCGCATGGAATGAACGCACCTGGGTTTCACATAGTCAACGTGTTACTCCACGCAGTCGTGACAGCTCTACTAGCAATCATTTGCAGGCATAAACTAAGACTAGGAGCTCGTGTCACATGGACTGCTGGACTCCTATTTGCAACGCACCCTATTCATACCGAAGCTGTAAGTATAAAACGTTATCTGTCCAGACAGTGTCATACTCCTGTCCATCTACACCCGGAGCCGTGACATAGATTGACAAATTCATACAAAAAAGTGGGGAGGTTCAAAGACTGATGTTGTCGGAACCGGTGTGGACCTAGTGTGATGCGCGATTGATTCTCCGATAGTGCAGCAGGTCCTGCAGATGTTGCGGGCCATCAGGCGGCAGATGGGGTGCCACTCGTGATCTGAAAGTGTAGTGGCATCGGTGGCGGATATTGTGGCACTCACTGCATCAACTTGTAGGCCCGGATGGATGGGTATTATCGGCCACATCTCACTGACGCTTCAGTTCAGATTATACCTTTGGCAGCAGTATAGTTTAGTCTCCCCAAAAGTCTTTGCAAAAAAATGTGGGGAAGTAGAATTTATCTCTGTCGCCTTGCAGTGTAAACATGTCCGCCCTGGGTAGTTTTTGTGGGCCAGTAGAAAGCAAGAAAATTTTGTTTGTGGGCTGAATCTGTTGGTTCACTGCAGATGTGGGAAATTTTGAAGCCCACAAAATATCGGCCACAATGTATAGGGAGGTAAATATTTCATTCCATTGAACTTCGTGCCGAGTGTTGACTCATCCTGGTTGTAGCATGTGGTCGTCATTTTTTTCTCCCCACCGCCCTCCCACCCTACATTCCCGATGATTGTCATTCCATTGGTCCAAACTGATCATACTCGAAAGCCTGTGGCTGGACCTGGATTTATTGGATTGAACCGCACTACACGTGTCGATGCAGATACACTATTCGAACCAGCGATTAAACTGCCATTAGAGATAGAATTACGTGTGTTGCAGCAGATTAAGATAATAAGGCGCAACCCCCCAACATTATCATTCCAAAATAGCGCAAATAGTCGCAGTAATCCATGGATTTAGGCTGACTTCTACAGGCATAAAATTTGCAATGTTGTGCAAAATGAAATTGAAAATGACATCACTTTTTTTCTAGGTGTCCGGAATAGTTGGCAGAGCTGACACTCTGGCTGGATTGTTTTACCTCCTATCCCTTTACGCATATCTCAGGTAAGGCACCATCTGAAGTACAGCATCAGCACTGTATTAGGTAAAATTGTGATGACCCGATTTTGGGAACGAAGGCACTTTCTGCGGGTGGAAAGGGGCTCAATAAAATCCGCTGTGAGCCGGAATCGAAAGGAAATCGATAGTAGATTCAGGTCTTCCTTATAAGAGACTCAACTGCCTGGTGGATATTGCTACAGATTGCACTATTGTCGCGGTTTTACATGCTGGTGGATTTTTTTTTGTATGCTTAAAAGAGCACATGATCTGGAGAAAACAGGCGTAATAGTCCTTTAATCTCAGAAATAACAATAGTGTTTTAGATCACATTGAAGAAAAAAAATGATAGGTTCCAGGATCCCTACGCGCCTGGTGCCATCTGTTAAAAAGCGGCCGCAAACGAGAAAGAGTGTGCAGACTATAATCAAGGGCCCCTCAGCAGCGTATAATCTCCACCTGGCGTCGTCGCGAGCGAATTTAAAACGCCCATCAATATTGTCCATGGTGCAAGTCGATCATCTCCATAGCCGATCGATGGAGGAACTTACTAATAGGCGATGAGCAAGTACCTCCTCCCCGCAACAAGTTTTCCAAATTTTCTTCCGGGTTCAAAGTTTTTGGTTCCCGGTGGGAGGAGCCATTAAGCCCAGCTGCGATCTCTTCAGACTCGGAAAATGGCTGCCTCCTGCCTGAAAGAATTCCTTGGGACTAGTTGCGGGATGCCGTCACGTGCAATTTGCTCGCTCTTGTCAGACGAGGAGATATTGACGGTTACTCGTGCAGCAATATTATCTGACGGCTGAAGGAAGAGGAACTACCTGAAGAAACGCTTTCAATATATAGTGAGAAAGGTGATACCGCGATAAATAGATGCAAGGATGATTCCTAGAGTTTTCAAGACTTGGTTTTGTGCTGGCGTCAATGATGCAGTGCAAGAATGCCTGCATAAATTTATTCTCGAACTTTCTGGTTTAACTTCGTAAATGATTCCGATACACGCTTGAGTGAAGTCCCAACGTGATTACGAAAACATTGTGCCGCTTGGGACGCCTGAATGCGACGTTTGTACCAAATGCTACCAAATCAGGGACCGAATCGAATGCAGTTCGAAGTTTGCACGAATTTGAAATTCTTCTTTTAGACTACAGTATATGCAAAATAGAACAAGATTGTGAAGTTTATTTCGTACAGGTCTAAGGAATAGTCAGTATGTCACGTCGGATTTTGTGACTAACAATTACAAAAAAAAACCTGTCCGTTTTTTTACGTTACCCCGTGATAAGGCTTAGCCCTTTTAGGGGGGTGGAATACCACCATTACTCTCCAATTTTCCTTTAACTTCATCACCGGTGCAAGTAGTCAAGGATGTAGGGTAGGGATAGGGATTTTTGGGGGAGGGAACATTGGTGCAAGTGCAAGGTCAGTAAAGGGGTCATGTGCTGTTCCCCAGGAGGTTAGGTTGCCAGACACCTCCTTGGTGCAGGTCAGAGACCCTCCTGACGCAATTGAATGGAAAGTTCCCCAGGCGGGGATCGAACCTGGGGCCTTTCACTCAACAATCCGAGACGTTACCATCTCGGCCATTTACACCTCCCCACCTGTCCGAATTTTCAAAATAGGAGGCTTTTATTTGATCCTCGCCAAAACAGGTTTTTGTGGAAGATGCGGAATCTAATAGTTATACTTGTATTTTCAAAATTCAAAAGTGTTCAATACCAGGCTGGGTAATGTTCGCTTTATCCCATTCACAAATCTGTCCAAAACTTCCTTGCTTCCTTGCATGCTTATCATTATTTTCATCATTTGCAATAACTCTCAGTCATCGGCACCGCTTCAAACTGTGCGTGATATGCATGGATGGTTTCAGTAACCGCTGAACTTGAATATGAGAGCAGATTTTTGTTGTTAATTCGTTTATAATGTTTGCTTAGCTACACCGAAATTTCATTAAAACGTACTAGGTACTGCACGTACAGCACTCAAGGGTCAAGGAGGACTGAGAATTGAATTCTAAATTCAAAGATACCGGCTTCATGTACCTATATAGCCCAAAAGAAGGCCAACTGCTCACTTATAAATGAGTCATGTTAATATCGCCTACCTACGCCATCTCGGTTCAGCCATTTTTAATTGTGAAAATTTGACTCCAACCTTGTAGTAGAAGTTTCCGACTAAATTCTGTTGGCAGTTTTTAAAACGAGGAGTATTTTAATTCTCAGCCAAATATTGCACAAATATTGCAATATTAATTGATACCCCATTATCAGCCCTTTAGGCTTTATTAGGGGGGATTTCTCCCAATTTTTTTGTCTGAAACTCTTTCTATTTTTACTATACTTTTCATCGGAATTGAGGCAAGGATAGGTAAGGAAGGAAGCGGCTGTGACCTATAATTACGGTAACGACCCCGGAATTATCCTGCGGTGACCATGGGAAACCACCGAAAACCATTATCAGGGTCGCCGGTCTCCGGTCTCCGGGATTCGAACCCAGGACCTCCCGATTAGCAGTCGGACACCATACCACTACACCACTACTGCTTCGGTTTGCACATGGCAATATGATGGCTCACTCGAGTTACCTGGTGGAAATAATACGAGTATATTACAGTCATACACTACTACGAGTACTTATATCAAGGGGACACCTATTTAGCACTAAGATTTTTTGTGCAACTGTAGTGCTTGATAATGCGTACTAGAAAGTGAAAAATAGGATTGCAAACCAGGGATACAAAGAGTAGTTTGGTTCAAAGTGCTGTGAATTTGCAATATATTCAAGTTTCAAATGTACACGAAATAAGACGCTATGGACCTGAATTAATTATGATTTTAGTTTTATGGCATTAGATGTTATCCCATTTTTGAGTGACACATTGTTCAGTAAAACCTGCATTTATTGAACCTGATGAATCCGGTAGTAACAGCCTATTTTGAAGGGTTTCCATATGGTGCAAAGAGTATGTCGTGAACAAAATTCTACTCAAAAAACACGTCCTCATAAGTTATTATTATGCCTATGCCATAAATACAAGAATAAAATTTATATCGGGTTTATAGGACATTCGGTGGTCAATGAGTCTTGAAAAATTGCAATATTCCGCTCTTCGACCCCTATTTTCAGCTCCGGAGTACTGTTTTGCAATTCTAGTTTGCACCTTTTAGCAGGCACTATATAAAGCACCATTTCTGACAAAGAAAAATAAATGTCCTGTAGGTTACCTATCCTTGTTAACATTCTTTCATATAGCCAGGACACTGACTCCTATTTGCTAATCACTGTTGTCATGTACACTGCTCACGTACTGATGTGACTTCCTTGATTGCTGGGTGTAATCCAGTTCCGCCTTCTTTATATGTTACATTGTATTGAAGTGTGGCCGTGATGGTATTGACCGTCGCGGGCGTATAGCCTCTTTCCGTCTTTATTCTTTCTTCCTCGATTCCTTATTCCCTCTTCCTCCTTCCTTATTGCCTGTCTGCCAAAGTTTCGAGGAGAAATAGGGAGGAGAAGAATCCGAGAGCTTAATCCCCGCATTGTAATCTGGCTGCCTTGGAGGCCCCACACAATGGCAATTGCTGGCCCAAATGACCTCCCCCAACCCTCCTCCCCACACGCAGCAACCCCCCCCCCCAACGCTGGATATCCCGTCTCAAACCTCTATTGCTATGTTCTGGATATATTTCATCGACGTGACTCTTTGTGTCAGTCGACTACCAACTATCGCATGAATATCAATATTATTCTGGTGGTGACATTTTTAGAGTGTTTGAGTCGAGTAATGCCTTGATCAATGAAAGGCCGGAGTAGCATTTAAGGCTATCGCCAGGCTTTAACTCTTTACAGTGGTGGCACATAATGTTACTTAACATTGCTATATTAGGCAAACAAGTAACTGTTGCAGTTAGTCAAGGACCTAAGCGCAGAAACCACGTCGAACTTTGCACTTTGTGATAAGAAGGTGCCCCGTGGTACATATGGTACATTATGTTCCCTATGCCTATAGGAGCCATTTCAGAGTTGGCGGCACCTGATCGGCCCTTTAGGTCACGAGCAATACGGTGTTGCCAACCTGTTCCGGTACATAAGCGTTTTAACTCTGCACTTTGTGATAAGAAGGTGCCACTTGGTAGACATGTTCTCTACAGGAGGCCTGCAGGAGGCATTTGACGCATGGCGCTACCTGATCGGCCCCTTAGGTCACGAGTTATGCGGTGTTGCCAAGAATGCCAACCCATGAGGCTCAACATGTAAATGCTCTAAAAGTCGGATAAAACCGCACGAGAATGGCAAAAAGAGACACAGATCCACTCTTCCGATGTATTACAAGGTAATGAGGTGACACCTGTCCACAACGGACCCTGAGTGTAGCGAAAACCTGTCAATTGCGGAACTTTCTGGAAACTGCAGGGTGTATGTATAGAGGGCATGAAATGTTGTTTGTTTGTGTTTGACCTAAGGGGCCGATCAGGTGCCGCCATCTCTCAAATGGCTCATATAGGCCTAGAGAACATGTGGGCCAAGTGGGCACCTTCTTATCACCAAGTGCAAAGTTAAAACGCTTAGGTCCCGGACTAAGTATACCTACTCCGGTGTACACCTGCAATGATACTCCCAGGTACGCTTTAGGTACCTTACTTTTTGGCATTCCTTGGTACTCCTTGAATTTGGTACTCCTTGGTACACTTTACAGTCGAGTGGTTGTAACCCGTTATTATAACCCCTTGAAGTATAATTATACGATCTATGCATGATCGGCGTCATCATTTATATAGGAATTATTTGAGCCAAAAGCTATTATTGGCCGGCTACATCCTCGTACACACTTATTCAATATACCTGTATAGGGGACAATACAATAAAATGTAGATAATCTAACCACAAGCGAGCGTTTGCTTCCCAATGTCGTTCTGTATTCGACAGGAAAAACCGACATGACGGTCGATTGAAAATGACACTCTCGCTTTCACATGCACATCACATTTATTGCGCCACAAAGCACTGGGGAAACCCACAGCTAATTTAATCACTCCTTCCATAATTATTACGGGTGTTCAATTGTTTTGTGCAGTTACGTACTGTGTTCGCCAGAGTTCCGTCATTATTTTTCTGAAACATTGTTGATAGAATAATGATGGGCGATGTAAA
Organism: Catajapyx aquilonaris; assembly: GCA_000934665.2. Taxonomy (NCBI): domain Eukaryota; kingdom Metazoa; phylum Arthropoda; class Diplura; order Dicellurata; family Japygidae; genus Catajapyx; species Catajapyx aquilonaris. Next base: position 28,869 of record JYFJ02003232.1, on the reverse strand, counting down.
CAAATACGAAATACTAAAAGAGGTAAAGGAAGACCCCAATTTTGTACCTAGTGGGGACTGGAGTTTGAATTCGAACTGGGCTCTGCCCCCTATACCCGCTTCAGGGACCGTCAACTTGGGCAGAGAAACATCCTGTATACAGTGTGTGCCAATCGAATTCTCCCTCTGGTGGATATCAGTTATTCCTTAGAACTAAACTGCTTATTATTATTAAGGAGTTACTTTGGAACAGAACCTTTTAAAGGTTATCACGGAAATCTTTATAAATAAAGCCGTTTGTGAGTCTGTCGTCTCTTTCCGTCTGTCCGCCTGCCAATCGTCATCTGCCTGCCACCTGCGTTCCATCCCCAGGACGGAAGAGGGACGTGTTGGGAGTTGCCGACAGATGGCAAGCAAATGCCGGTTGCCGTTATTCAGGGGGGAGAGGTTGAAGGAGTTGGAGACAGATGGCATTGGTGGGCGGACACACACAAAGACAGACAGTTCACGGGGCTACTGCGGGCTACTGGCAGGTGTTTTCCCTTCATGCATTTCTTCCCGGGCAACGCCGGGTGCCGCATCTAGTTAGTTCATAATATTAGGTAGAATAGATAAAAATCATGCAGGAGGGTCTCGATGCAAAATGTATATTATTTGTAAACGAAAAAAAATCATCTTCCTAAAGTCCGTTAAACGAAAGAACGACTGATTGGACGTCATCGTTTTTGTTTACCGACTCCTAGTCAATGAAAATCTGCCGAACGCACCTCTGGGACCTCCCACTTATCCTGTTTCAATGGAAATGATCTCACACAACAATGTGAGCAAACATTGTTCTGTTTTGTTGACACTGTTTGCTCTATTGTTGCATGAGGGTATCTTCCATGGAAACAGGAAAAATGGGAGGTTCCAGAGGTGCTATTGGCAGATTTTTGTTGACTAGGATTCGGTAAACAAAACGATGACGTCAGATAGTTCTTTCGTTTAACGGACTTTATCGTCATTTCCCCTTGCAATAGCCTACTTCAGGCATTACTTAACTATCAGCTCAGCATATGGGTTCTGATGTTGGAAAATAATCTTTTATATGGCCATTGTCACTTTCTGAAATAATATTCTGTAGGCCCTACGTCATTCTGATAACACCAACTGAACGTTCCTCTGGCATAGAACCGGTGCTATAGCGCTGTGATAATATCTCAGCGGCAGCTTCCAAGCCTTGTTCCAGGCCACTCTATGTATACGCTGTATGTTGCAAGTGAAAATTAACCGTCGCCTGGTAAACATGGCAGTGTTTGCCCTCTTGCCCAAAAGTTTGCGCTCATCCTGGCCCCCCTCGCACGTGTGTTGTCTGAGATTGTTGCCTCAGAAGCAGCCAAGTGTAGTTATGTAATTAGGAGGAGTTACCATGGATGAGGGATGTGACCCAGGAAAGTGAACACGGAATATTTTGCCCTTCGGTTCAATATATTACAAAGGATTATTGCCATACTGGAATTTCTCGGAAATTTTTCAGATTTTTGCATGCTAACAACCTTTAAAGTGAAAATAATAAATTCATGCAGAAGAACTTGGAGTTTTTTCTACAGTGATGCCAAACAAGGTATTAGTAATCATAACTTTGCTGCACATTTCTTTATCTTCGCAATAATATTTCAGCCAAGCCGTAAAAGTTTATAGCTCAGGAAACGGCCATCACACTGAACCGTTGTTGGATTATATTTTACTGCCGGTCTCGGGAGAGTAAAAACCCTGAATATGCGGAGGGATATCTGTCGATAAAATAATATTTCGCCACTGAGGACCGGGAAAAAATTTGAGATGAAAACTGCAGTAGGTATACATAATTTGCATTGAGCTGATATGGGCATGAATTCAACAACATATTGTGCATTTAGGTCGAACACCCATTGTATCGTAAGGTCAATTATTTTAATGTTGATATATTGTTAATGTTTAATGCTAATAATTATGCATATTAATATGTGGGACATTAAACAAAAATTTTGTACACATGCGCATTGGATGGTGCATTCTTTTGATTACGAATACACTTTCATAAGTTTTAACTCGTGTACCTACCCTGTCCAGCGAATACGCACATTTTAATAATTGTTTTAGCTTTAGCTTTAATTACTTTCATGCGAAGCCTAATTATTGTATAGCATTCAGTGTTCTAAGGCGTGAAATTAAAACCAGGACGGAACCTTACCAACATTACACGTTATCCCGGAAAACTATACCCATAAATTAACTACCGTATAATATGAGAGAAAATGACATCCATAATTTTCCCTCTAGACAACCGATTTAAGATGATTTAATGAGATTTAGCTAGGATTTAGTACTATTAGAAGAAAAATTAAGCAAGATTCGAGGAGGATTTACGGGGACGTAAATCCGGATATACTGCAGAGTGTACACTGCATGGATTTAAGAAGTTGTTTCCCTCCCTCTGTGATCTTATGCTCGATCCCATGAATGGGAAGGGTTAATCCACAGGGGGGTGGGAAGAAAGATCGTTTCCAACTCGTCCACCGTGTGAGCGTGTTATTTCCCCCCGAGTTAATCGACTTTGCAAGAGACGATCATAAACAGGAAATGATGGGTGACCCCTGCCCTGCCCTGGTGTCACTTTCCCCCAGTTTACTTAGATTGAGCCCGACGTGCTTATTGACGCTGGGGGCTCGACTAATCCAATCTTGGAGAGTGGCAGGTGCGACGACTATTAGCCAGTTTTGAAAGCCTCGTAAAGTCCCTTCACTTCCCCCAACTCAAGGCGACACTTAACGACAAACGAGGCTTCTTTGCACCAAATGAGGTAAGCTTGAGACGGTTCCCACTTCTTCCCTAAGGTTCTGCCCGACTATTCTCACAAGTCAGAACCGCCAATCAAAAGTGCAATCAGCACTCGACGTCCATGAAAGGATTGTTCAGAAACTGCTCGTCATACTCTGCTTTCAGAGTTCCAAAACGCGTTTTCATTTAGAACTCGGATACGAAAAAAATTACCTGATCAACGACGAACGTCTATACTTGGAAAGAGTTGATTCGATTGCAGCATAATGTTCCATCAGTCCCAGTAAATAGTAGCCTACAGTAAGTAGTGGTTAAAAATTTCTGCAGTGGGAATACTGTATATCAGAGGTGACATTCACACTTAGGTGCAGATCCATATTTTCTTTTTTCACGCTTTTCTGATGACAGCTTCTCTATATCTCATAGTTATCTGACTAGCTCATAGACATCGCGGTAATTGTCTGTTTATTGACCTGCCTTGAGCGCTGTATTGATTCATGAGATTTGAGATTGGCTGAATGCTTTGGCGATCATTTACATTTCGTGGCGTTAATTACGTGCGTAGCATGTTTCTTGCAACTTTTGCACTCAATAGAGGGATAGAGAAGCTGCGGAATAGGACCTCTTGGAAGGAAATTGGGGAGAGCCTGGACTTGGAGGAAATTAGATGGGTTGCTTTCCAATTGCAGGAGCGGTTTGCGCTCCTCCTTGAGCCTTGATAAAGGAAACCAGTAAATGGTTCGGCAATCAGGGAATAAATTCAGGGGACAGGGCAATCACCCAAAGGGATCACCGTCCATGCGCGACGACAACCACAGGTCGATGAGGCACGATTTGAATCTATTGATCAATCCTGGGACTACTAGCTCAGATAATTGGAACCTATAATTATTCCAAGGAAGGTTTGTTCAAGAACGTAAAAAGAAATTGAATATTTTCTATATTATGGATTAATTATTTTTTTATTTATTAACACCATATAGGCATTAAATTTCCTATCTGAAAGTGTTGACCATGATGGCTCCAGGTCAATGTCAAAAAGAGGAAATGTATGTCAGGTTCATGCTTAACCAAGCATTTACTCTGGGTGGTGATACACATTAGCGATTTAATCCCATTTCCCTGGTCACAGGTCATTGAAGCCACGCTTCCCGTTCCCAAATAGGTCTGGTTTTGGTCCAACGCCCTGCTAGTAAAATTCACATCCCGTCCTACGTGCAGGTTCATCATACTCATAATACTGGTGTTAGTTATGTTGTTACGCATAATACGGCACATGTTATAATGACAAAATAACATTAGTTCCGCATCATAAATGATCCATTTCATAAAGGGTTTGTTTATGAAACACATTTTATGAGTCCCAGTGACTAATAATGCGTAACCCATACCTCATGCCAAGCTCGACCTCAAAATACATTTAAATCGAAAAAAATTTACTTGCTAAACACTTTTGTAAAATCGTTTTTCTTACGATCTGTAAGGTAAGTCGCATGGTGACTGTTTTATTTTTAAATATGGGATGGAACTGCTTGTGGGTTCCACTTCTTACCATGGGACTTACGAGTGAACAGCAGCCTATGCTCTTCGCACGCAAAGAGTCTGAAGTCACACATTCAGGATTTATTTACGAGTTCATGAAGTGGGTTATTTGGTCACTATTTTTATGCCTGTTGTGGCCTAATCTTGACCCATAAGTAGGTGTATTGTTGCGTGAGAAGTACCTAAACAGATCTTCTAGTCTTGACATTTTTATGCGCCATTCAAAATAATTAACGACAGCCTACTCTTAAGTTCTTTCCCACGTTTAGCAAGCGTTGTTGATTATCTACACTACGGAGGCAACAATCAAAAGTTTACAGAAATATAAACTGATTGCCACTCTTAGTAGTGTTCATTTTCTCATTTAAGCTACTTAATGGTATTACGTTGACGCTATGCCTCAAGGTGACTATTTTTCTTCCTGCAGTTGCTTGGAAAAAGTAACAAACCGATGCTTCCCGCTGTTAGTCTCCATAATGTTAGCCACAGCATCCATGTTATCCAAGGAGCACGGAGTTACAGTTTTAGGAGTGAACGCGCTTTGTGACATTACTCTCTCTTGGCATCTGGTAAAAAGGTTAGTAATTTGAATCATTTTTCTGCAAGGATATTGATAGATTTTTAACACGCTCTTTTTGCACCCGCAGGTTTTTGGTTAACAGGCGCTTAAATTCTTCCACTGCCAACCTTATCAAGAGATTGTGCGTCCTAAGCTGCACTGTAAGTACATGCCTGCATCTACTCTAATATACCCAGTGCATCATCAACTGGACGGTGTTATGCAATAAGGAATCAACCCAGATGATAACAGTTTTGAGAAAAGGGGCTTTGAAGGTCATACCTGTAAAATTAATTCAGTGTTCTTTTCGGTCATTTATGGCAGAAGTATGCAGATTTCACCAATGTGATTTTAACTTAATGAAGTAGGATCCTTTAGGTAGCCTATAATTATGGTCATGGGCTGAGCTCCGTTTTGACATTTTTGTGGGTTGAGAAATTATTGCATAACACCGTCCATGCACACAATTTGTGAGTTAACTTTTCGGTCATTTGTGGCCGAAGTATGCAGATTTCGCCACCATTATTTGAACTGAATGAAGTACTAGCTAGGTGTATGTTCCTGGGCTTAACTCAATTTTGACAAATTTGAGGGTTGACTCTTTATTGCATACACCGTATTACTAAACCTTAGGATTAGATCTAGGCCTCTACCCAGAATCCAAGTCGTACTTTCACAGCGGAAATAAAAGGTAGCAACAACCCTTCATAAGTGTGACGTGTGTTATGGCTGTGTAGCATACAAGGACAGCATACAAGCATACAAGGAGCAAGTATTGTTTCATTTATAATAATCATTCATTCATCCTGACCTAAGCAAATCCCCCTTCCAAAGTAAGCCTTACCGGTAACATTTTTTATAAGATGTCGATTGAACATCACATAAGCAGTGAAGAGAGCCACTCCGTCATCTGTTGGCCAGCAGGATGTGGATTCTATACCTTGTGATTCATAGGGCAGTGGGATGGCCGATATCGTCTGAAGAATCGGGGACTAGAGTGGCCGTAAAGAAACTTTCAAGCTTCTTCTGCCGCCATTTCGGCCCCCATTCCCGCCCTTTCCACCCCCATACTACACCCTCGTCCCGGTTCTTTATACTTTCTTTCTTCACTTTAGTCCTTCACTTTCGCAGCGGTCAACTCCATAGCGTTTGTCACGACAAGATTTTCAGAGAATATTTTCGCTGCAAGAGTTCCATTTTTCATGAAGGTTCTGTTGTTGGTTAATAATTACACACTGTAGCAAATGATTTTAAGATATGAAATGTTATGTTTCATCTCCCCTCGTGATGACCCAGTTGCTTCAAGCCATACTGTCATTTCAAACGAAAAAATATTTTGAGGCCATGTCTAGGTTTTCGAGAGTTGAACCCCTCAATCAGGTGCTTCTCGTGTCTGTGGGTTATAGTCAAGGGGTTGGTACACTGGTTAACTCCGTCACCTCCAGGTTCTGAGAAGACTGACCGCCTGTCTAGTGTAGGCTGCTTCAGTATCCAGACTTCAGAATTAGCAGCTAAAATGTTTCTCTTCTTACTTGGATGCTGGATTCCCCCACCGCACCGTTGTCAGGGTAGTGCTTCCTTTTTAGTGTGACTAATTTACATTTACACTGGGGAGTAATAATTACCACGACTCTCCACATTCGTGCACTCGAGCTGAAGTGATCGCGTGAGTGTTTTACGAGCCTGCAATCTCCCCTCGTAACCTCGTAAAGAAAACAAACAGGATTTGTCTGCACCAGTTACTGTTTCGTGTCTGCTGAGAATGTCTGAAGTCACATGCTGGCGATGATGAAAATGATGGCCAGTTTATGCAGTAGGGAAGCGTCTAAATGGATGCTGAGTGTGGGGGAAACTCCATGGGCATATAGTAGGCCTGAGTTTCCACGCCATTAATCTGCCACCGGCTTTAGCCACTAGAATAACTCTTCAGATTATGTGGAAGCCTCATTTCCATTCGACTGTCATTTGGCTCCAGTAATATTTTGGTGGCTGCTCTAAATGCGTAGAGGGCCAAAGGAGAGGGGGTACACAACGCACTTAGTTAATGGCCGCTTCATAAATTGGCGGTCTACTGACACTTTCGGCTTGAGAATTAAGGGCTTGGAACTTCACCTGTATTTGGCTTAAGGTGTTTAAAATGTACTCATTTAGTTAGGAACATTTGGCACATTTTGACAAATTGTGGCTTTGGGAAGGCCTACCTGCTCTTTGTAATTTATTCGGGAAGAATGTATTTATGAGTTCACCTTATTTCTTTGGATAGGGCGGTACTTGAGACAAGTTAATTACAAATTCAGGCCGTGAATTTGACATTAATAAGAAAATAAGCTGAATTAAAAATCATACTGAAGGTGTATAACAAAATCCATTTAGTGTAGTGGTTAGGATTTCAGATTGTTATTCGGGAGATTTCGGGCTCGATCCTGGTGCCGACTCTTCTGACAAATACAATCGGATTATTCCGTGGTTAGCCCCGGTCAATTTGATGACAATTCCAGGAGGTTTTTTGTTCGGGAATGTCCATAACCGCTTCCTTCTACCCATATCCATCTCTCTCATTATCTAGTGTCACACACATGGACTGCATTCATTGAGTAGCTTATTGTCGGTTGGGCGGTGAAAGGCTCCTCTGGGGGCTAAAACACCTGATCACACCCGCGCAACCAAACAACCAACCAATCCTTCCGGAACAGCAAGCCTCTGCAGTGCGTTCAATTATACCTTACGTATGCAAACCAGTAAGGAAGCATTCCTCTGCACCGTAGGATCACTTTATGCTTGTAGGGGTGTCATTTGGTATGCGCCGCCTGGTTACTAGAATAATTAGCTATTCATCATGCAGTATAGCAAATTCTGGAAGGTTTGCATCCTACCGCACACTGCGTGTTATCGACATGCTAGCACACAATCTCGGGATCGTTACCCATTTTCAGCTTGTCTATGATGTGCAATTGAATCGAGCTACTTAGAAGGAGATTATTACTGAATTCATTGTTTCATACGCTGTCGAAAAGTGCATTTCCTTTGCAGCTAAAGTACCTGCAAAAGCCATCGCAGAGAACTCATAGTTGTAGAACGAGCTCCATATAGGGTCAGATACTAATTTTCTACGGTATGCTATACTACATATAAATAGTTATTATATCAGTAATAAGACGACTCAGGCCACATAAAGTTTAGTGACCCTCTATTACAAAGAAAAACGACCTTACAGGTTTGTCGTACCGGTAATCATTAAGAAATATCTGTATAGCTTAGAATATTGTACTTTCAAAAATGCTCTACATAATACTGTATTTGACTGTGAGACAGGCTTGTCGAGTATGACTATCCTGAACATTCTCAAGAAACGTCTGGGTATGACTATCCCATCAGACCTTATTCGCGCTTTAGACCGCTCTATACGAAACAACCACCAAACCAGGGCTGCCAACGGCATCCTTCGACTTCCACATCGCTATAATGACGGGTGTTACACAATGCTGGTGATACATTGAAGGACTCTGAAAGTTTGAAGCTGCCATGTATTTCCAGTCCCAAGTAATTAAATAGCTGCCACTATTTTATTTACAGCCCTCGTAGTACAGTATTAAGTACTATGAGTACCAATCGAAAATATTCCCTAAAATGCTGAATTGCCTGAATATATTGTTGTCTCACGACAATGTCATTAAGTCTCACAGTCAAATACAGTATTACGTAGAGCATTTTTGTCTTAGAATATTCTAAGGGATCTCGCTAACCGGGTGTTACTGACCGCCCTATAGTATATAGACTATACAGTAACATAGTAAAAGATATTTCGCGTCAGAATGAGTTAGCCTACAATATTAATGCCTCGTACCATGTCTTGTTGTCCTCCTATACCAACCGCCTGGATGAGTAATCGTCGATATATGTTAGTTAAATTAAAGTATTTAAATAACTTAAGAATGATAATTTGAAGGCCTGAGTATATTCTAGAATGATGAGAGTCATATCTGTCTGATTTTAATATTTGAATGTTTGAAGTGTGAACATTGCGCATCTTCCGGGTTTTTTTCACAAGATTTTTACAGACCTATCATAGACATAGATAACTGACTTGGCCCTCTGAAAGTGCCCTCGAGGACTGTACTGTAGTAAATAATAATGTCTGACTGGACTTATTTTTGACAAAAATGTTACTGCGATTGTTCTTAGGTCTTCGTAATTAAGTAGAAATATTCCTTCCTGCATAAAGGACCACGGCAACTTTTATTGGCCACACACTAGTACTTATATTGGTCAGGTGACTTCCACTTATGTACCGTGGAAGCGTAACTCTTTCATAGGCTGTGCCTCAGTATCTCCATTCTAGGGCTTTCTCCCCATCTTTGTTATCTCATCAAAATGTGCAGGAAGCCACTGGAAGTGAGTAGCCTACTGTTCATAGAGTCACAATATAAACGGTACGGTTCTTTATTGTAGAGTATACCGGGACAAGCGGTACTTTACGGATGCGTATTGTGCTCTACTATATAGCTGAAAAGGAAACCCACCAAAGAGGGTAGCATGTGCAGCCATAGAGGATAGTATTGTCAAAAAGCTATGTTCCACCACTGATGTAATAGGGAAAGGGCTTTTGGATTGAATTCTGAAGCTCTTGATTGGGTCATTTGACTCCTTACAAACCTTGCAGATCCACGGGACGCATGTGCACATTTTCATTGAATGATTTCCTCTTCGGATTCAGACGTGCGAAAATGCCATTACTACATTTCTTCGTAACTTTCTTTTACAGGGTATCCTTTTGATCGCATTCAGGCTGCTGATGCTCAACGGCAGTCTTCCGAATTTTTGCAACCAGGACAACCCTGCCTCTTTTGAACCCTACTTGCAAACTAGGTAACTAACCCACAAGAAATCCTTGTTCTTTGAAAATAAAACGAGCAAATCCGCGGTCCATTGCAGGTTCCTTACTTTAGCTTACTTACCAGCCTTCAACTTCTGGCTTCTTTTGGCACCAATTTCCCTAAGCTACGATTGGCAGCTGGGATCCATTCCATTGGTGCAAGAGTGGAGAGACGCCAGAAATCTTGCTTCTTTGGCTTTTTACTCTGGTTTGGCAGCTTTGGCTTTAAAGATGTTTACTTGCACAAAGGTAAGACACACACATTTTGTGACAGGAGGGTTAGTTATTAGCTTATTAGTTAACCCACATCAAGAAGGAATCTAAGAAAATAACATCTGCAGTCCTACCATTATAATAAATCCTAATTTTAATAGCTGTAAATATATTCCTCTCGAGTAATCATTAGATTAAATTGTGATCCATTGTTGTTACTGCCCACAGAATGTGTGAAGGGCAACTTCTCAGTCAATGGCGGGAAAGAAAATTCTTGGAATATCCCGAGGCAGTGTTGGCACGTGCTTCAAGTTGAAATTACAGCCAGCAGCCCTCGCTCTCGCTTCTTTTCTGATTTACCAGGAATGAGAAAGGAATGGAGAGAAATAATCGTTTTGGAGGGCTGGAATCGAGTTTTCAGGCAAACGCAGCTTCCCAGACAGACTCCCAAGATGGAATACTTTCATTTGTATTGCAAAATTGCGTCGCGATTGGAACTTTCTTTCTTCGTGAATACCTCATCAAGAAGGGGAGTAAACTTCAGGAAAAGAAATGGGAGAAAAAGGGACTTGGAAAATGGCGATAACGGTCTTCAAATTTTGCCAACAATATGAACACATCCTTCCTCTCAAGCCCTCTATCCTCTCTTTTACTTGTTTTTATTTCCTAGATAGATGTTGAGCACTTTAAAAGTATAAGTTACATGTGAGACAATGAAAAATCCAACGAAGTGTAGTACTTCACAACATAAATGACTACACATTACTGTGCACTACTTGATTTACAAGGAATTTTCGCCTACACCTAAAATTTTAGACCACCACATGAATTTGCAGGCCTAAGACTAGTTGCTTGCTTAATTTCAAACTAGTTAAGTATTCTTATGATTATGTACTTTTTACTTCTTTGATATAAGTTAAATATATATTGTAAGGAAATATAAGTAAACTGATAGTACTGTATAATACCCTTTACAGGAGCGCGAAAGGCGACTCTTGAGCGTGGGGATTTTCCTGCTTGTGACGCCATTTTTACCTGCATCAAATCTTTTTTTTCGAGTCGGATTTGTGGTTGCGGAGCGTGTACTCTACATCCCTAGGTAAGGCTAGTAGTTTGCATTTTGTAACATTTGCCTAATTTTTAAACATAGCCTCAGTTCCCACCGGCAGCAATTCCAGATGTTTCCATGACAAAGGCTCGGACAGGAGTTCATGATTTTGTAATTGCCTTCCATCATTTAAAGCTGCATCGTATCGTTTATTTTTGGGCGTGATAAAGCCGGTTGACTAATTGTAATGTGATGCCCTGCACTGCAGCCCCATAAATAAACGGCCATTGTGCAAGTGTCCTGAATGATAGCATCACCCTGATTGCACGCCGCGATTGTAGCAATTATTATTCTTACTGTTCTTGGCGCCCTGGTTGTCGCGTGCACCCAAAACTTTCGCGAGACTATACTAAGCAATGTCAAGCTCCCTCCCCACTTCCCCCCTTTCCCCACATCCAACCCCCTTCACGTCTACAGAAATCGTACATTTGTACAGCCAGAATAACTATAGTAGTCTATGTTGCATGGACACTCTTGGCCTGCTCGTGTCTTCACTAAATGGTATTGAGTCCTCTTCCTTATCATTTTAGTTGTTTTTTTTTCGAAATGTTCAAGCACAATTATCCCTGCCTAAGTCCTATATGGCTTCTGTAGACTAGAATATATCCTGGTTTAATTACTTATCAATCCAAAGCGATTGAGGAAATCTTATTTCTGCATTTTTGTGTTAGGTTATAACGGACACGGAGGTACTATATCGCTCAAAATGATGGAGACACTTTTGCATTTGGCTTCAATGAAAATCGTCTCCACCTTTTTGAGCGACATAGTACATTTTTTCATTCTACGAATGTTGCTTTATATATGCCTAACTTAATCCTATGCAAAGCATTCAGGTGATACTATCCCCTTCATTTCGTTAAAATAGTGTACAAACAGCCCTACGATATGATGAATATGAAAATGACGGGTAGTTTCCAAACCGTTTCTATAACCTTCCTAGACCAGCTTATTTGGACTACCCTTCACCTAACAAATATATTCCTAGAATGTACAGTGAGAAAGTAATTTGCTAGAACAGTACTGTACCACCCAGTGTATATCCAGGTAAATCCAGTCTTGGATATAATTCCTGCCTTAGGATGGAGGCAGTTCGGCCATGAAACAATTACTCCCTTTGCATAAATTGAGAATATCTCTACCTCCGTTGTTTTTTGAGCCCACCGTGATCCCTCCTTTAATTGAAAGATAACATAAATATTTTCTCAGGTTCAATGAGCAAAGACATACATATCCCCCTTTTCTGAACGTACCAAGATGCTTCTGGCTGGGNGAGGGGGGGGGGGGGATCAATACTCGAAGTCCGGCGGTGCATTTATCTTCCTTGCTATTCAGCTAGCCCTCTAGTGTCTGGTATGGGTCATGTGGACGGAGGAGATTTAAAGGAGACAGATTTGAAGAGAAGAGAGGGGGGGATGATATTCTGAGAGGCAGGATTAGACACGTGAGGCCGCGGCTCTTCCGTCTGATTGCTACGTATTGATACCACCGTCTCCGGATTGGTTTCTCTCATGATTGTCACAGCTGGCCGACTTCTTAAGACCCCTCTTAATCCGACAGCATTGGATTCTGCCTGCTGGTCAGCGCCGGATTGGAGAAGATGCTGCACTCTCAAAGGTTCAGAGGAGCGTTTCTAGCTACCCTTTTCATGCTGCTGACTTTGTTCACTTGCAAGACTGTGCTGAGGAACCAAGACTGGAGGTCCAGAGAAAGCCTATTCACGTGAGTTTTTACCAGCCTTGATTGGTATTTTATTTGCATTGGCATTTGAGGCGGATGGAAGAGAAAAGGTAGAGCTCAGAAGGAGTTTCCTCTAAGACAAATTTTATGATAGCAATCCAGATGTCTGATATTCCTTGAATTTTCAGGATTACAATGGATTCCTTATAATACGAGTTTGAATTCCTTGTGGAGCCGCAGGGAATATTCATGTGCATACAGCGTACAACATAATTTTGTGTGCCTGAATTCCCATGCAAATGTGTTTCACCTAATTATTCCCTTCGGCTAAGCGTACAGAATACTGTACTTAACTTATTACTCTTGGAATACTTCAAGTAAAAAAATTGACAAGTGTATCCTGGCGCTGTACAACCACCATTAAGAACATTCTCCTGTAAGGTGAAAATTGGGAACAAAAGCAGCCTTGGCTTTTGTAGTGTACTGATGGTTGTCTGCGACTGGATACATTTGGTCCGATTTTTTTTGAAATGTAGTTAATTACCGTAAAAAGTTTCAAGATTGTACCAGTGAAAGTCAAGTAATCATCAGTTTTTGCTCATTTTACGGCCAGTTTTTTCAAGTGGACTTGGTCGTTTTTGATCTCAGACCCCTCAATTAATTAACAATACAATAAAACTACGGCACCTGGCGATATGCACTATGCAAGGCGATGCAGGGTGTTTCTTACTAGTGTGACATCCAGCCCTAAACAAGTCAAAAATGTATGGATGAGAAATGTCGAGATACTAGCCAGTAACGACGAAGAAAAATTTTCTTTCCCATAGAGCATAGACAAATGTGCTTACCTGTTGCCACCTGTGTCTACGGGATAAAATTTTGTTGTCATTACCGGTTACTGTTGAGGAAGCAGGAGTTATATGTCAACTCATAAAAGTGTGCACTCTCCTTGTCTCTTAGGCTACTTACCTTCTTCAGTGACGCTGTACGGAACTGTTTCCTCGATTTATTAGTATTACATGAAGTGAAGCATTAGTACAGCACAAGGTGCTCCACATTGTAGTACTCTTGCTTGGGAAAGGCCGTAACTAAAGAGCATTATCACTTATTCATGTAATAGATCCGGCCTGAAACGACTTCCACACAACGCCAAGATGCATTACAATTACGCCAACCTGCAAAAAGACCTTGGCAATCATGTAGAAGCCATGCATCACTACAGAAGAGCACTAAGGTAGGGCTTTACATCTTTTACATGGTAATCAGCTAGTTGAGATAACTCACATCAGTAGCATAAGTAGTAGTATACGGCAGTAGTAGTAATATTGTAGTCATGATCATAACAGATTTACAGACTTACTGCTCCTCCAGTTAAATCAAAGTGTCTTTATTGTTACACCATAAAATACCGGAGCTAACCTATCCTTCTACAGAGCGAAATGGTTATTGCACGACTGATCCCATCCCAGTGATTGAAAGGAAGCATTTAGAGATGTCGGTAACAATTCCTTGTTTCTAGAGACAGCCAAAACTGCAGGTGAACTGAGTGCTGTCTTGTGCAATTTGAGCGAGTGGATATTTGTGGGAACCTCATTCTGGGTGGAAATACTGAGGCCTGCAGGAATTCAATACGCAGCAAGGAAGCTTCAAGGACCGGGCATAAAATTTTGTGCTCCATGCTTGCTTCGGACTGTTGTGAAACGATGAGATTGTGGCACTACTTCAGATAGCCATTTTCTTATTTTACTAGTATGAGCGATGGACAGCTTCGACATTGCATCTGCCATCAGACTATAGGGAAAAAACCTTTCATTGATTTCAGAAACTATCGAATATGCCTCTAATGGCGAATCATTATTTTCATCCATACCACAACTCCATAAGCAGCGGTAAGGTTCATTGTAAAATGCAATGGACCTTAGCAGCGGGCTAGGTTGGCCACACCAACGGGCCACACCAAGCAGCTAGTTCTCTGCCATCTTGCGGTCATTTGGGGTATCACTTCGAAGGCTTAAAGAATATTTAACTAAGCAGCAATGGTTGAATTCCTTATATTGACGAAATCAAACGAGTTGTTTGAGGATGCCCCCAATATTAATCCACAAATGATATTAGGCTACTTTGTTCACAATTGCTCCACTCTAAGTCGCATTTTCTTCGGTGAAAATGAGAAGCATTACCATAATGGAAGGGGCCGTTACAAATGAGCCAATGCTGGCTAACGTGGCAAAATGTGGCTTCCGTCAGCCATATGGTGAAAAATAGCAAAAAAGGATCCTTCTTTCCCCCGGAAACATCTCGCGAAGACGTGACAACAAAAAAATGCGGGATCCCTCAAAAGATGAAAGTGTGGAGCATGACCAGGTTATCGACGAGCTTAGGATATTACTCAAGCCGACATCCAGCGAGTTTTTTTTACAGGAGAAAAAAAGGAATTTGAGCTGGATTGATGCATATGACATTCGTGCTTTCCTCCATGAGTTCATAATTCATCCACGGGCTCCCCCAACTTTTTTTGGCGCTGGTTTGCGAGATTTCTTCTCAAAAGGATCTCAGGTCGGAGCCCCGCCTCTCAATTTCGGCTCTTTATTCGGGTATATTCATGGAGCGAGACCTGTTTTGATGGGCTATAGCACTTTCTATGAAAAGTTTCCCACCCCCCACCTTCCCTGGAGGAAACGGAAAACTGATTCTTCCATTAGCCCGCTTCCCAAACCGGCGTCATGTATAGAGGATGAAAAGCAGTTCTCCCATTGGCTCCTTCAGCCGAATAACCATATTGACCACCAGCCCTAATCCAATTACAAGCCCTGATGAACTACTTGTACTTGTCGCGTCGGTGGTGACAGCTTGAGCCCGTCATTCTGGCCAACTAAACGCAGAGCTGTCAAGGGTTGCAATTACATTACCGCCTGCCAAGTCGACCACTCATTACACTTGCAGTCAAATGGTTTAAGGTGGAGAAAACTGCAGGTCAGAGTACCTGAAAATCAAGGCACCAGGATGTAAATCTAACTCGACCTAACGACCACTCCAGAGTTCATCAGCATGTAAAAACTACGTTTCATTAAGTATTTTGCAAGCGAATTTTTGACCAAATCAGGACATGACTTTTATTCGCGGGTGCCACATAATGTCAACAAAAAAAATTGCGGGTCAAACGCACTCGCCCAAGGATAAACACTAGAGTTCTGATGATTGTATAGCGCAATATACGTCTGGAGAAACTTTTTTGGCATGTAGTGCATATGAAAATACTGCCTCTCACACATTTTAAGGTCTAAAAATATAAGGTGACACCCTTCTTAGCTGTGGGTCACCCTTCATGTAAGAATACGTTTTTAAAAAATGTGTGAGACGAATGGCATCTGGGAACGAGCCAGCACACAGGACTTAAATCGAGGAATCCAGTGTAGACCTAAGTCCCCGGAGGAGGACTAAAGAAAAGGGACCGAAAAGAAGCTGGCCTGGAGCCCAAGACCCCTCCGGATAAAAGAGATTTGCTGGATGAGATTGTCCACATCTGCTGTTCACCAGTACCTGATTTTCCCAGACCGATTTCTCTTCTGCTCGAGGAGGAAAACTGCCTCTACTACTCTCACTCCCTGACCAGAGGCTATGAACGATTACCAACCTTTTAGTGTTTGTGGGACCCTTTCTTGACCAAACCACCTCACAAAAAATAGTGTAAAACGTACCCTCTCATATACATAAAGTTATATCACAACTTCTACATTTCTGCAAGTACAGGTATCGATACCAACTTTCTTTATGTGAACACCTATTTTGTTTTTTTTCCCCCACTTGTATTTGGGTGATATGCAGAACAGGTCTTGATTTGGCAAAAAGGTGTAAAAGTTGTAAGTGCTCGAATCAGTAGCACTGAATAGTTAAAAAACTTGACCTCGCGTAACCAAGTGACATGGCAAAATTGACCTATGTTTAAATGTTGGTAGGCAAAGCATTTTTAGTTATCATGAACAGGATGAGTGAGAGGGTGAAAGCCCGGGTTACGGCTCCTTAACCCAAACAGGGCTTACTTAGTCCATTCCAGCGTATAAATGGAGCCGTGCTGGTGGCGGAGCAGTCTGGCCCGGAAGCCATTGCAGCCCTGACACCTAATTTCTGGGAATTGCCTCAGCGGAATGGCTTATGGCCCGGGAGGATGCAGACGCTTGCTTGCAAGTGTTTCATTCGACTAATAAACGCAGGTTTTTAGAACCTGCACACTCACACCACCTGCACCTCCAAAAGTTCAAGTCGCCAGAAAACTTACTCGCGAACACTATACACGACAAGGGCTCGAGAAAGCATTTATCCTCATATTACAGGCTGCAGATGTGTAATGTTGCATCCAGTTTTTTTTACCCAATTTCATATCCACTCAATTTTTCTATAATATACGTGCAAGTAAATCCATATGTCTGAACAATTTTGTAAGTCCTGCATCATGGGATTTTCCAGCGAACAATGGCTTTTTAGTGCTATATAAATTGATATTATCCGCTTTTCTACGCCTTATTTAACCACTGTTCATTCTCCCTTTGTTAGATGACCTTACTAATGTACTATCCAGGTGTCCTCTAATAAGAGGAGCCATACCCTCCACTGCCAACCAATTCCCATCCCTACTCTCCATACATTAAGTCATTAAAGATGCATTAGGAGCCCGGAATTGAAGGCTTTTATCTTGGTTGCATAATTAATTACGCTTGGCGACGGAAGGAAGGTTTTTGTTTACCTTTCTGGACAGGCGATGTGCAACGAACGAAGTCATTTCGCGCTTTAGAGTGCAATAAACACATTGAAAGAGCTGGAGATTGCACCAGATTAACAGCTCTTAAAGGATAAAAATTATTGTGCTTAATGAGCAAAGCCATCGTTCTTTTTTCCCTGATTTTTAAACCATTTATGTGTCGGTCCCTTGGAACTACATAAAATGCGGGTTAGGGTGATTTTCGGATTATCTGCCCAAGCACCTCATTCCCAAATGTCACACTTTGTCACATCACATCCCAGTCTTGACTCCTGTTATAAAAGGCACGTCAGCATATCATACCAGAGTAAATATACTGTATGTTTGCAGATTACTGCACATTTCCTAATAGTAAGCTAGTAAATGACAATAAAACACAAACGGAAAAATGATGAAAAGTTGCAGCAAAGTAGGATGCAGCTTCAGAAAGACATTATACCACAATCGCTTTAACAAAGAATGGAATAAATTATACGGCTGCCGCTGGCCGAACACCACCATGTCACTGACCGTCACTCCAACCGCCCTTCCCTTATCAGTGCGTGACGTCCTTCTAGGACTACCCCTTTAAATGTGTGACAAAGAGAGTTGGTTTGTGAGTTCGATACAGATTGAATGCTTGCTTTTTCCTGTTTATTTGGAACAGTCTGTGGCCTACCCACGCGAGTGCCCACAACAACCTGGGAACCCTGCTGAATGATTCATCAGAGGCCGAGATGCATTTCAACGAGGCGATTCGGATCAACCCTGAGCACGCCCACGCATACTTCAACCTGGCCAACCTCAAACAGTAAGTGGTCTACCAGTGGAATGGACTTTGGCAGAGAGATGGACCAACTTGCTTTCAGTTTATGGGCCGACCTTCCGCTCATGCACTGAAGTGGAATTGAGCTCGATTTGACTCCATTCCATCGAATACAATGCAATTCAATGGTTTGAATGAGACAGGAATTGAGGACATTGGTATCGCCTTGCCACTTATTGACCACATTATTACTCCTGTCACAAACGAAGGCCTTCGGAAGTCGTAGCTGATAACTGATGACCACATTTTGAATGATGGGGAGCCCAAGTCCACCAATCCACATATTACATAATTACAGTATCTATGTGAGTGGAAAATTCCGATCCAGCTAGATGGTGCCTAGAGAGGTTCTTTTCATATCAAATTAGCTCATTCAACAACAGAATAAAGAGCGAAAAGTCCTAATAAGAGAACCATTTTTGTTCCGTCTCTGCATTGAAGATGATTACAAAGCACTTGACGGCTTTTGAGAATCTTTTCTAATGACATATGTGCAATTAGCATCCGAGTGTTTTGTCGACTTGATTTACATTACGAAACAAAAAGCATTGGATGCGACAAAGCGGAGATTAATGTCTGCAAAACGCAGTTAACGCATAGCCTCATTCCTCTTCGCTTGTTCTCTAAATTACTGCACATAAGTACAATTGCAGCCGTCTGCATTATTAATGTCCTAGACGACTTGTAGCATATTAGATACATTTCAAAACAATAGTGTCCCAGTTGCGTTATGAGGCTGAAATGTGCCCAAGCAACTGATTTATGACATTAATTATTTTGTTGCATGCGTTTCGATTATCCTGCTTCCTCGGTTATTCGAGGGAAAATTGCAGTGATGTTAACTCCGTCAGTTGTGATGTACTGCCGGACATTTATTGGCAAGTCGAGTTGCCGGTAATAACTTGTGACATGAAAATGGAAAACGCGTTTGTAATTGGACGTGAAATGTGGTCAAATTGCCATCGTAATTACCAGGAAGTGCATGAACATCTACTTGATCAACAGTTTTGTTTGATACAGCAATGAAGGAAAATCATCATTAGCAGTGGTGCTGATGGAGAGATCGGTACAACTGGACGGATCCAATCCCGACGCTTTGACAAACCTGGCAACCATGTACGCCGACATGGGTCAACCAGAGAAAGCGGAAGACTTGCATCGGAAATTGCTGCAAGAAGATGCTAACGCCGATCATCTCAACAACTACGCAGCATTTCTCCAAAAGACTGGTATGCTCCATTTTTGCCCAATTTGTTGCCGCTGCAGGCCTATGGGCCAGTAATAATGCCTCTAAATCAGTGGTTTCCAACCTGGGGTTTGCGGGCAGNGGGGGGGGGGGGGTCGCGAGCCTTTGTTCAACGTTTTTTTTTTTTGCAATTTCTGTGTAAATTGAACCATTTTTGCTGACCCATTTCCAAAAAACATACACTCTGTACGAGTGTATGTTTTCTGGGAATGGGTCAGTTGTAGAAGGGGCCGGGGGGGTCGCACATTTATGGAAACATGTTTAGGGGGTCGCAGTTGGTAAAAGGTTGAAAACCACTGTCTAAATGGTTTTTACATTTTTGTCAATTTACGTATTAATCAATTGTTATAGCTTATTAGCTTTCATAGATAGAAACAAATAATTTATATATAGGTATCCTTTATTTCATAATTAATGTTACAATCGTATCATTCCATTGGCGAGAATGTGGTGGATAGTTCTCTGATCAGCTGAACACGACAGTTAGGACTGCTTCCGACTATGTGTATGACAGACAATGATGACAGATCTCGCTTTATAATATGACTCACAAGTCAGACTTACCTGACGAGGCTAGTCCCATACAAGAGAACGCTTGATTATGGATTATGTGACTACCTTCACTTAAAAATTAAAAATAAAATAAAAATAAAAATCTGAAATAATTACAAGTAAGCGTAAATACTGGTCGATATACGGAATTATTTATGTGCTACAAATACAATGTAGTCTACTATTAAATATTAAGTTAAAATTTCATTTGTGTAGTAATGGCCAATATCAAGTAGTAACCACCGACTTATTATAATTAATAGATCGTATAAACTGTCAATGATGTGGAATTACCTAAAGTTTGGTGAGATTTTTTATAAATGTCCCATCATGCTAGTACTACTCGTATATCACTCAAAAAGATGGAGACGATTTTGAATTGAAGACATAATTATGCAAAAGTGTCTCCATCATTTTGAGCGATATAAGCACCTTGCAGTGGAGTTGTTGAATTCAGATTTTTATCACGTTTTAATTGGATGATTTTAATTTCATTGTAGTTTTAAAATATCCTGCCTTCTCCCTTCATCATATTGTGGAATAAGCCACATCACTGAGAGTTCCCATGATTTAGAAATTATTATAAAACGGTGATTGTACTTTTCATTGGCTTCCAGTACACTAGAACAGTAGTAGTGTAATAAATTATATCCATCTTAAGCAAAAATGTGACATTCGTTATTTAACCAAGCTTTCCCTCGTGTGACACCTCGTGTAGGGCAAGTGTGTGAGCCCACTTTATCTGCCATCTAGGGGGAATGTAGCCCAATCATCTAGAGTTGCCAGCTGTCACCTCTATTTTCACCGATACTTCAATTACCTTAATTACGATGAATACTGTAGTATAGAAGGCCTCCCTGGATTTCTCATCAGCACGGAAACTTGGAATTCTCAGAATTTGATTCTGGCATTCTGAGATTGAGAGTGTGATGGTGTGTGACAAATCTACAACATATATAAGCAGCCTTTGCTTTTCATAACAGCAATCAGAAATGTATCTGTGTTGTCTGTTGGTGCTGAGTCACACCCCAATTTTTCTTGAAATCGGAGCAAATGAGCTGAGAGGGGAGTTTGTGGCCATTATTGTGGTACGATAATCGTATTATATTTGGGTGGCTTGCATGCTACGTGATGTCCGCTGATGAGTGCTCTTATTCCCACTGAATGAAATCATTTCGAGTGAGATGCAAGAGGAGAAAAGGACGGGGCTGTTTCTCAGACAAACCTCCCTCAGAATTGATTCAGTTTCTGAAGTTCGCCTAACTGCTGCTAAAGTGCCGCTAAATTAGGATTTACTTCCCTGGAAAGTGAAAAGAAACGCGAATTCCCCAAGTCATAACTCGTAATTATTTCTGGGTAATTGGATGCAAAAGGGGAAGCAATTTGTCCTGGTTACCATTATTCTCCTTTCGCAAATCGCAAACTATTTATCCTCACGGGAACAAGCACAAAAGTCCCTGAGAGCCTTCGTTACGATGAATGTCACCCAAGTCAGTTGCACTGCAACATTACTCTCCTTTGAGTTTATCAAATGTAACAAGAATGAAACTTTTTTTTGTAGTTCAGGTCATCTTCAACTTGGTGGGTGCTAGAGCTACAATATGTATTGTCTTCCAACTTAATTAAATGCCCGTAGTGATTAGCGATGTTCTTGCTGTATTATGAGCATTTACGTGTACTTTTGAATAGTTACTTTTATCAACAGTATTATAGCTGGGGTACTCTATGCAAAGTAAAACGAAGAGGTTCCTTGGCCCTCTACGATTTTGACTTGAAAATCATGGATGTTTACATGACTGACTGTGAGTGTATGGCCAAAACGTATAAATTTTTCCTCCAAAGACGAAGCAAGATATGAATGTCAAAAACGGAATTTTCCCGAAAACGCTATATATATTATTTTTCTTTCACACAAAATCCCTCCACCCCATGATATAGCCCTACTACGTAGGCTACATTAAATTAATAGGAAGATAATAATGAACATTGTGAATGTGTTTTAATAAGCTAAGTGCAAGTTACACGTGCAATTTTAAATATAGCATGAAATTATGTGAAAAATCTCCATTCCAAAAGCGAACGAAAATAGTACTTGCATTTAGACCAGTCAGCCCATAATGTTATCATATACGTAATAAATTACGATAGACAACGGCGAACCGGATTTTGCATCTGGCGCAAGTGTTGTGGTTTCGGAATAAATGTAATTTTATTAGTTTTTCCGTCATTCCCATGATTTTTTTGCGCATGACAATTTTTTACGGAAGTCCGAATCTACGATAATATTATAATAATAAAATTCGTCGAGGCTATTACGTCGGGGACTCCCTATAATATCTAGTCAATGAAGCACTGCCTCTATAAGAAAACAATATTATTATAAGTAGAATTGTCCAAAAATCATCAAAATTTCGACATTACCTCGAAAATATCCCTTCATTTGTTTATTTACACTCCTAAATTCAGCTCTCTGTTTTCGTTTCAATAGCATAATTATGAAACGTTCGTTAGCTCCAACCCTACACATAGAGATGTTGTATGAATTGTAAAATATCATGTAACTTACTCGAGATACGTAGGTGTACAGGACGTCAGACAACTGTGCAATTTTAGCCTAGAATGCAATAGGCCTAAGTCCACTTTTTTGCGAAAATGAGATTCATGCGTGGATGAGTTCCGATAGTATCCATCCTCATGCTGATAGAATGGTATCAACCCAAGTTCATTCCTGGCTCACTAATATGGGAAGGAAAAGTTCAATTTCTTAATGTTGACAGTTTCTTTTGTACACAGTTTTTTGTGTCTCCTGAAAAGTTATGTTCTCTGGACTTAGGCCAGTTGCATTCTAGGCTATTGGTGAACTCATATAACTGGACCCCTGCGATTTTGCTTGAAATATTCACTGGTGTTTACTTGAGGGAGTTCATACCCCAAAAAAACGTCACATTTTTCCTACAACCCTCAAACTAGGAAATATTTTTTCAGAACAGTCTGCATTTCGCCTGCTGAAAAATAATTCTTTTCATTTTGATTTTTTTTTAGATATCTGAGTTTTCAGGTACAAAAAATTATGTTTATATTTCGAGTATTTCAGTTATAATTTTTCTAACAGCGACTTCCAACATTTAATCTAGTTGGATCCCATAATTATTGAAGGGGAGACAATGCAAAGGTCCTAAGTGCCAAAAAATCCTGATTTGGGTTATGAGTGTCGAGGTATCCAATGTGCCATCGCCAATGTTGGGTAGAAGTCCCAAGTGCCAGAAAAATCAGTAAGGTTCTGCATTTGGCCAGTAGATGGGGAGGTTGCCTATGTTGTTTTGTTTTGTTGAGGAGAAAGAAACGTTCATAACTCAAAATCAGGGGTTTGGCACTTAGGACCTTTGCATTGTCTCCCCTTCAATTTTATGACGATGCGATGTTACCTCTTTTGTTAGGGGAGAGGGAAGCAGATATTTCCAAATATCACGTAATATTACGTATATAAACCCTCAAATTAACTGCTCGAAAGTAATGTTTAAGAATAAAGAGCTTAGTGCCCAAAAAAATCGCCAACCATTGCGGACATTTCTTTTTCATTGCGTACTATTTAAAATAAGACATATTGTAGACGATGAGTGTGTTTTTCAGGTCGCCTTCAGGAAGCTCTAAGTTACTACCAAAACGCCTTGAGAATCGATGGTAACCATACTGTTGCCATGCTCAACGCTGCCAGACTCATGAGGAACCTTCGACTAAATAAGCACGCGGAATCCTTATACCAGAGGTGAGTAAACTCACTATAGTGACACTGGAAGAAGATCACAGTTATAGGAACAAAGTGTGACAGAGTTCTTGACATACCGTAACACAAACATGACATCCAAAAATTCTAATCTTGTACTGTACTCTTTACATTATGTCGAAGGTTGGGTTTTCCGACCTAAAATATCGGCTGATAATAGTGCCCGATGGCCATTAAAATGACCCTATTAGACCGCCAGACATAGTTTTTTTAAGCAAATGTGCCACATATTTCGGAATCCGGGTGTATTTTTGATGGACTACATAATTATGGTATAGGCCTATGTGAGGGATCGAAATGCATAGTGTAGACCATGGCCTTTTTTCGGCCTCACATGTGTGACGTCAGAGGTCAAAGGTCAAAGGTCAAAGGTGAAGGTAAGTACGAGGGCGAGTCAAAACAAATTGGGACTGATCTTTTATGTGATAAATAGAATTAGTTCATGACTTTTCGAGAGGGCCATCGGGTCCAGAATGTCTTGAAGTATTAGATCACCAATTTTTGTTTGAATCTTGTAAAATCCCAAGTGACAGTGTAACGGTACGTAAGGTGGAGGGGGAATCAAGTACCACTGAGTCTGTACTAACAGTACTGTATTCTCTCAATCAAAGATACAACGGAACCGAGCCAAAGTAAGGAGGGAGGCAGAGAGGTCTGCGAGGAGAGGAGGAAGTCAGGCCAAGAGTCACCTTCCCCAAGTTCACCCTCTATATATAAGGTGTACCCAGCAGGGGTCATAGGTTGGGACATGGGAGCAGGAAGCGAGGGGAGTGTAGACCGGGGGAGGGAACAGGAAGTCGCTAATTAGGAGGGGGAAGGTGGTAGTAGAGGTCAATGACCGGCACATATGCCCGCCCCCACAAAAGGAGGAGTGGGGAGTGGAGGTAAAGGGAACGGTGCAACACAGTTCATATGTTACAAACATTTAGACGTACAGAAAAAATATATGGAAACAGAAAATACAGAATTACACATAGCACAAGTCACAGGAAATATAGGAAACTGCACTCTGAACAAATATCCACAACTACAGCGTCTAGGCGAGCAAAAAAAAAACCAACAACAAAAAGAAAACAAAACAACATATGTTCCAAAGTTAGGTGGTGACCGCAGAGTCCTCGCTGGAACAGATGGCGCGGTCCTCGTCGGAAGGATGAAGCTGCAAAACGTCACCATCGTCTGATAGGTCATGTGTTGGAGCCTGCAAGGCGGCCCCCTGTAGTTTGGCGGACGCGGCTGGCGACGGCGTTCGTCGATGGCCATGGTGGTGGATGAAGTTGGGGTTGGCTGCCTCCCGTAACGCGGGTTGCCGGCAGCAAACGTCGGGGTGATTGTGGCCACGTAGCACAGCCTCCTCTGCAACCGGACGAACGCATCTGTTTAGGGCAGGGGTGAGGAGGTATAACGGGGGATGAATGACCAGTGACATGAGGGGGGGAGGAGGAACCTGGAGACCCAGAAGGGAAGGCAGGTGGCGGGGGTCCTAGGACGAAAGTTCACATCATAAGGTATCATGTGGTGGCGGTGGGTAAGGTTACCAGGAGAGGGAGGATTTGGGGGCCAGGGGGGGGGGGTATCACGGAGTGNAGGGGAAGATAAGAAAGGAGGTGGGGGAGAAAGAAGAAGGGCGGAAAAGAAGGAGAAAAAAAAATCCGGTTAGAACATATGTCCACGGAGTAGAAGCGGGTGTGACGAAGGTGGCAGGGGGAGGGAGTCGGAATGCAGCTTAACGATTGCTATGGAGAGGTGGAAGTAGATAGGGCTTGAGGTCCTGAGTGTGAACCAGAGTGTTACGGATTCGGCCCTTCTCATCGCGGAGGGTGTATGTGTTGGGGGAGGGGTTGGTGGCGATCTGAAAGGGGCCAGTGTAGGCGGGGGCAAATGGGGCGTAAAACCCGCAGCTGGCATCAGATAACACCCTATTCTTGCGCAGCACAAACTCGCCAGGTTTGTAGCCAACGTGCCGTCTAGTGCTATTAAATTTGGCGAGACTTTTCTTCCTGGAACTCTGGACATTGCCGACAGCAGACGCCAGGACGGTTTGAAGCTGCGCCTGTAGCTTTTCACCGTAAGAGAGTGGGGTAGTGGGAGGGTCGGAGGGAGGAGAGAGAGACCAGTCAATGTTGGTGCACAATTCGCGTCCGTAATGTAGCATCGACGGGGAGAATCGTGTAGATTCGGACACTCTTGAGTTGAGGGCGAAGCAGATGTACGGCAACAATTGGTCCCAGGTGTCGTGTCTCTCAATGTACGCACGGAGAGTGGTTTTCAAATCCCGATTTTTTCGCTCGACGAAACATGCCCGAGGGTCATAAGAGGGGGTGTAAATGAGGCGGATGTCAAAATGTTTGCACACGTCGCGGAAAAGGCCGCAAATAAATTGCGATCCGTTATCTGATTGGAGAGAAATGGGAAATCCTGTATGAAGGAACAGAGGGTGAAGTTTGGAGACGATGTTTTTACTGGACGCAACCTTCAAGGGAAACAATTCAACGAACCCCGTTAGCGTGTCGCATAAGGATAAGATGTACCTCATGCCAGACTTCGCTGTGGGAGGGCATGGACCGACGAGATCGACAGACAGCTGCTGCCAAGGACCTGACGGGAGGGGCCTGGGAAGGCTGACACCTGCTGGTGACTGATTGGAACACTTGGCTACTTGGCAGGTGTGGCAGTGAGAGACGTGTGTTTTGACGTCCTTCGTCATGCCCACCCAGGTGAAGTGCATTTGGATGCGACGCAGGGTTTTATAGTACCCAACATGGCCTGCTGTGGAGCTTGAGTGGAACTGGAGCATGATTGCATCACGCTTGCATGCCGGGGCCACAATTTTCTGCGAAGTGCTGCAACCCCCGTCGCCAATCTGGCGGCGTATGAGCAGACCATTGAGGTCGACGCCGTACAGGTGCAGCGTAGAGCGGATGCGGGCTGGAATATTGGCGGCGGTGTCGATAGGTGGGAGAGGTGCGAGGGCCTTCATGATTTCTCGGCATAAGGGGTCGGCGGCTTGTGCAGTACGAATATCAGCATGAGAAAGGCCTAGAGAGGCCGCCGTAGGTACTGGCAAAAGGGCAGGTGCACGGTGGGGACCTTGAGACGCGTCTGATGACGTTTGGGAGCGAGTGACCACCTGGACATCACTCGTTTNCCTTCATGATTTCTCGGCATAAGGGGTCGGCGGCTTGTGCAGTACGAATATCAGCATGAGAAAGGCCTAGAGAGGCAGCCGTAGGTACTGGCAAAAGGGTAGGTGCACGGTGGGGACCTTGAGACGCGTCTGATGACGTTTGGGAGCGAGTGACCACCTGGACATCACTCGTTTCATGGGGTGGGGGCGTTGGGGCCGCGATGCTGCTACGACAGCCAGTTGTGTTGATATCTGCAGTGACGTGTAGAACAGCACCCGTTGTTGGGCTGGATGGTATGGAGTTCGCATCGGTTCCGCTTCGATTGCTTCCTGTGTTAATCACTGCAGGAGAGCGTTGAATGGCACCTGCTGCTGGGTGGGAGGGGGCATTTCCTGTGTTGATCACTGCAGGAATGTGTGGAGTGACACCCGTTGCTGGGTGGGAGGGGGGAGGTTGTACCACGCAGGGTGCCGTTTGGGTGGAGACACTCATGCGACCCGGAAGCAATGACTGTAACGCTGGAGGAGCCCACGTGGGTTCGCTGATTGTGCCCTGGCTAATTGGCTCCTGGTGTGAATGAAAGTGGCGACTCAACACGTCTGGGCTGAAGTGGGAGTGGCCTGGGGCATATTTGATGTCAAAACGGAATGATGACAAGTACTGCCGCCACCTCGCGATCTTACCTCGAGAATCACGAAAGGAATCAAGCCGGGTCAGACTGAGGTGGTCCGTAATGACGGTAAACTCTGCATGTTCCAGGTAGTGTTCGTTCTGCTGTACACCATACCGAACCGCCAGAAGCTCCAGCTCATGGCATGCATATAACCTCTCATGGGCGTTAAGGGTGCGGGAGTGGAATGCAACCGGACGCAAAACATCTGCAGCATCAGCTTGCAACAACACGCTTCCAATTCCAACACGGGAGGCATCGGTCATTAAGTGAAATCGATTGTTTAAGTCCGGGACATGCAGGGAGGCACATGTGGACATCGCAGCCTTCAGGTCATCGAACTCTGCTTGCATTTCCGCAGACCAGTGCCAGCGGGTGTCCTTCGCTAGGAGGGAGCGCATGTGATCCGACCTCTGGGCTAAATTGGGCAGGAAAGAGCGATACCAGTTCCACTTGCCAAGAACCTGTTGCAGCTGCCTGCGGGTTCTGGGCGGGGCAAGTGTGTCGAGTGCTTTTGTACGGGAGGGGTCGGGCCGGAATGTCCCGCGGCCCACCACAAAACCAAGGACTTTGACCTCCTCGGCTGCCCAGGCGGTCTTATCAGGATGGAGGGAATATCCGTCACGCTGGAGGGCAGATAAGACGGTTTCGATGTGGTATAAATGTTGTTCAAACGTGTCTGACGCAATGATGACGTCATCGACGTACGCGTAGACATAGTCGTTTAAAGCGTCCCCTAGAGTTCGACGTATACACTGAGTAAAGATCTGGGAGGAATTGATGAAACCCTGCGGCAACGACGTGTACCTCCACGTGCCAGTTTGCGACGAAAATCCAAAATAATCTCGGCTGGCGGGTGCTATCTTTACGGAGAAAAATGCCGACCTGACGTCACACTTAGAAATGAACTTCTTGTGACCGATGGCAGAGATTATGTCGATGATCCGGGGAGGGGCGTCAGGAGCCTTATGGCTTACCCTTTTATTGATCATGCGGAGGTCGGTTACCATACGAAATTCATCGCTACCAGGTTTTCTGATCATATAGTTTCTGTGGGTGAAGGTCCTATCACTGCCCCGTTCAATCACTCCGTCCCTAACCAGTTCTTTCACCTGGAGATCCATCAGCCGCCTAGTTTCGTGAGACATGGGTTGGGGGTGGGTGATAATCTGGGT
>JYFJ02003231.1:0-44749 GCA_000934665.2 Catajapyx aquilonaris | reverse complement strand
GGAGGAACGCTTCCCAACTGCCGATAAGCAGGCGGGGCCACCTCCGGCGACACCAGGAGATCCCTCCGCGCCTCCCACATGGCAAATGCCCGAATGTGTAGTGCCCTGTGAGTAGTGTGTGTAGTGCCCTGTGTGTAGTGTGTGTAGTGTGTGTAGTGTGTGTAGTGTAGTGTGTAGTGCCCTGTGTGTAGTGCCCTGTGTGTAGTGCCATGTGAAGTGCCCGAATGGCAAATGCCCGGGGTGGGGTTAGCCCCTCAGCCCGCAGCCACTAGTGCAATTACGTCAATGTTTTCCAATTTAAATTAATTATTTCACAGCGTTTACGTACATGACCCGTGCACCAAAAAATCAGAAATGATCTATATTAGGCCTACAGGTTAAGTATCCGGCTCTTTCGAGTGCTGACGCTCCATGCCACTAAGGAAAATGAAACGAAAGGGAAGCTATTTGTTTGGCTCTAATTACTGACATAAATGTCACGTAAGTGCTTAACAATGGATAGGTCAAACACTTCATACTGCTGATAAATGATGTCATGCAATTCACGCCATATAACAGGTATAGTGGTTGAACTTAAGTGGAGTTAAGTCATACAGGTTTAAAAGAAACTCCCGGGAAGAATTCAACTAACAAGGTTTTAATTACGCTTATTTACTCTATTACTCAACATGAATGCACCCTACGTTTCTTTTCATGATACACTTTTCAGGACATATAGCAACAATAAATCATTTCATACGCAATTAACCCTTAACTACTTAGGTGGAGCCTGAGTGGCTCCGACGGTATATTTAAATTTCTGCTTATCAGCTAAATTGTTACATTGGACTTTTCACATACAGAAAGTGCAGTTCAGATTATTAAGCTTCCGATAACGTAAAATCACACGCCGAGTTAGCATATTCCGACAGAAAAACGGGCCTTGTTTATGACTTAATTACATCACGTTTAAATATGGTTGAAGCCGCTCAGGCTCCACCTAAGTAGTTAAGGGTTAATTGCGTATGAAATGATTTATTGTTGCTATATGTCCTGAAAAGTGTATCATGAAAAGAAACGTAGGGTGCATTCATGTTGAGTAATAGAGTAAATAAGCATAATTAAAACCTTGTTAGTTGAATTCTTCCCGGGAGTTTCTTTTAAACCTGTATGACTTAACTCCACTTAAGTTCAACCACTATACCTGTTATATGGCGTAATCATGTACGTAAACGCTGTGAAATAATTAATTTAAATTGGAAAACATTGACGTAATTGCACTAGTGGCTGCGGGCTGAGGGGCTAACCCCACCCCGAGCCAACAGATGGCGCGCGCGGCAGCTTCGCCAGTTTTTGGCCGGAGTGTCCCATATTAGCGAAGCGCGTTAATAATATTTGATAACATGGCAACAACAGAGCCCTCTGTTTACTAGCAAGCGGGTTTTAGTTGCTAGTTGTTGTTGCCAGGTTATTGCTCGTCGCGACGTTGTTTACTATCTGCGCGCCACCTAGCAACTAAACGGTCCGCTCGCTAGCGCCGCCCACCTGACGCGTCTGAGCGCACCCGTTGCTTGCCTATGAACATTTCCAGACACGGGTTCCTATGTGAAAAATGGTATTCATAGTGGTTTTAGTCTTCTTCCCAATAAAATTAATCAGTAAAATCCTATTTGATCCTCCAAGTGTCTGAACTGGTTGGCGCGAAGAGGCGGTCCATCATGAGCATCCTGTACCAAGTACCCTTCGGCGTGGGCTACGTGATCCTGTGCTTGTTAGCCAAGGTGCTCCCTGAATGGCGGAACCTCCAGATGGCCCTCGCCTACCCTATGGGACTGACCCTCCTCTACTACTTCCTCCCGGAGTCTCCAAGATGGCTCATCACCAAGGGCAGGCACCAGGAGGCCGAAGATATCATCCGGAAGATCTGCAAGTTCAACGGCCATCCCCTCCCAGAGGATCGGACTCTACTCGCCACCCTGGAGACCTTCAGGAAGGCCTCTCTGCCCCTGGATCAGCAGGGGGAGGTGGTGAAGAAGACCCTGGGAAAGAGGGTGATGGAGGCCCTGTCAGCGATTTTCTCCCTGTTCCTCACCCCTGAGATGTGCAAGCGAACCTTGATCATCTGCGCCGCCTGGTTCGCGACCACCCTGGTCTACTACGGTCTGTCTCTCGGGTCTGACGATTTTGCGGACGACCCGTT
The DNA here is from genome assembly GCA_000934665.2 of Catajapyx aquilonaris. Classification (NCBI taxonomy): domain Eukaryota; kingdom Metazoa; phylum Arthropoda; class Diplura; order Dicellurata; family Japygidae; genus Catajapyx; species Catajapyx aquilonaris. The sequence goes on along the minus strand of JYFJ02003231.1, from coordinate 42,570 downwards.
CGTCAGCGGGGCTCTCATGGGCTTGGCCGAGCTGCCCCCTCTCTTCTACACGTCCTTCCTCGTCGACTACTTCGGGCGGATGCCTATCACGGTCTTCACGTTCATCTCCTCGGGAATCATCTACCTGTTCATGCTGGCAGTGCCCAGCGAAGGTCGGTACGGGCATAAAATGAGTATGAAACGGGTCAAACAAACTTTGCCTTATATGCGTAGGATACAGCTGGGCCACAATGACCCTGGCAGTCGTGGGCAAGCTGAGCATATGCTCCACCTTCGCCATCGTCTACCTGCTGGTGGCCGAGCTGATGCCCACTGACACTCGCAGCGTCGCCCTCGGGGCGGCCACCCTGGTGTCCCGACTGGCTGCTATCTCGGCACCGTTCATAAGCGCCTTGCTGAGCGAAACCACTCGGATCATCATCTACGGGGTGACCGGAGTCGCCACCGGAATCCTGTGCCTGTTCCTGCCAGAGTCTCTGAATCAGAAGATACCTGCCACCGTCCAGGACGTGGAGAACTGGAGGCTCCAGCAGAAAAGCAAGGCCAAAGCACAGGCTGGAGAATGATCACACACAGAGAAAGAGAGCTCCTGATTCCATACTGGCAAATTAGACGTGAAAAATGAATATATTTTTGGTGCCTCAACACTCATTGCTTTTTAATTACGTGGGAATAAGGTTGGTTTGATGACGACGGCTGCTTCGGATGCCAATTATTGTTTCCAGTACGAGAAGGGAACAACTTGTACACCTGATTTGTGACTGATGGGCGTGTCATAAGATGCGTGAGATAGTATGCAGACGCGTAACTGCTGATGGGTTTCGTTGTTATGCATGGAAGTTCTTTGCAATGGCAGGGAGGCAATGGTATATGAAATTGGTAAGAAATGGGTACGAAATGGGTTTAAAAAATAGATACGGCATGAATGTAAAATGTGAAAAAAATGGGTGCGAAATGGGTATGAAATAGGACAAACAAACAGACTACGCCTATTATAATTATAGCCTACTGTATTGATTGATATTGATATTGTTGTTTTCATATTCTGTTTTATTAGTTGCTTTATTGCAATGAATAATGTGTGTAATTAATTAAAGTCAATTACTGGGGTTAACTTGCCTCCCATTTTTCATAGATGATGACTATATGTACGTCTTTTCCCCTCACTAATTAGTAGGCTGTAAATATAATTAGCCACCAGCGTTATGTTGAATGTAGATCAATTTACTGATATTTATTTTCGAGTAGCATTTCCATTCGCAGCATAAACCCCCTGCTGTCGTCCTAAAAAAGGGGGTCCCAAGCTCTTCGACCAAATATTGGTAGCTAATAGTTGTTCGCATGTCACCTTCTTAATGCCAAGCAGCCTAGTGAAATCTGGCAACACGGCATGAGGGGGTCCCCCCCAAGCTCGAGAGCGAGTCTCTGGGCGTTGGCCGGCGTGGCTGGCTTGGCGAGCCTATGCTTCTGGAACATTCCATTTCCTCCCCTCTCTCTCTCTCTCTCATTCTTTTTGGTGGGGGGTTGTGTTTTCGGGTTAGGCTTGCCCCGGGGCTGATTTTGGCCCCGGGGCGGTGACCAGTGGCGGCCCCCACTCGCCAGGAACCGAGGGCCGATCGAGGTGGAGGCGGGGAGCATCGGAGTGGCGCATTTCGGGCCTTTTTTAAATTTATTTTTGGGTCAAGGGTGAGGATTGATACTTTTTCATGTTCAGCAAAAGTTCAAGTATTGAAAGCTATTAGAATTTACCATATTAATCCAAAAGTTTGGCTTTATTATTATTATTATTATTATTATTATTATTATTGTAATAATAATAATAATAATAATAATAATAATAATAATAATAATAATAATAAATAGAATAATAATTATAAATAATAATAAATAGAATAATAATTATAAATAATAATAAATAGAATAAATAGAATAATAATAAATAATAATAATAAATAGAATAGCAATAAAATTTAATAGAATAATATAATTAGATATAATATAATAGTATTCGACTAAAATAAAATAAGAATAATAATTAAATATAATATAATAGCATTAGACTAAAATAAAATAATAATAATATAATTAATATAATATAATAATTAAATAGAATAGTATTAGACTAAAATAAAATAAGAATATAATAAGAATATAATAATCATAATAATGATGATAACACCACCACCACCATCATGAGTCATGACATATTATCCATATAATGGGTAACAGTCAGCAATGAAGGGAGATAATAGAATAACTAATAACAAATATAACTAATAAAATAAATAACTTATTACTACTACTAATTGTTAAATTATTATTATTAATCTTAATACATATAAATAATAAAATAAATAGCATTATTATTAATACTAATAATATTAATATTAAAAAATATTAGTATAAGATAATTTTATTATTAAGTAGCAGTGGAGCCCGTTCTTGGCACAGACTATTTCCACATAATTATGGTAAAGTAAGCAAGGATTTCCCGCAGACCGGAAATCCTAGATTTTAGTCATTTAGACTCAAGGAAGTGCAGTGTTCGGACTTTTCTCTGAATCAGGGGCACGTAAACCGTCAGTGCCGTGCCAGGGGACCCGTTCTTCGCACGGGGATTGAAAAATGAAAGAAGTTTGTAAAACCTGCATATGCTGTATTCATAGTGAGCTATAAGCCAGAGGGAGTGTAAATGCTCTCTGTACTCAAGGGAGTGATTGCTTCGGACATGTCACATGGGTAAGGCCTGGTGTTGCCCGAATAAGGGTGTGCAGCGCCAGCATTTCATGAATTTATGTAGTGTATTAAATCTGACAGACAGTTGCTGGACCTGATAGGTCAAGGTTCTTCAGGTTGTAAAATATAAATTGAGCATCGTAGCCATTTTTGAAATGTGATCAAAAAGTAGCATGATAATTTCCGAGTACGAAGGGCAAACACCTTATAGTTATTTTTAATTTTAATTTAATTTAACCCCGTTGGGCATTTGCCATTAGAGGGACATGGTCCTTAGTTATCATGCGTGTGCAGCAGTGTACTGTATACGCCTAAAACTGCAGACCATAGCACGACAATTATTCCGAAGCAGGACATCTGCGCCTGACTCTTATGCATGTCTTTCCAGCATGCAGGCAAACCTGATGGGGTGGGATTCAGAGAATTGCAAAATAATATTTACCTAATGTTCTTTCTTACTGCACCGTTTCCACTGACAAATAAACTGCCTCTGTTGCAGTGACATGACGTAGTTTGATAATGATTCTATTTACATTGTCGTCACATGAGGGCATGATAAGTTACGCCAACATAATCAGTATTGATTTTTTCAGTGATATTCCAGATGGCATATTCCAGGCGTACTACTGGATGAGGGAGGGTTCTCCTTTTGGAAAAAAATATGTTGGTAATTGGTCGTGGGAGGGGGCCTTGAAAATTTTAGGGATTAGCCTTGCAATATGCTTGAATTTTTTCCAGCATATTTACTGGACACCCTGTGTCTGTACATGACATGACTTGCAGGTATTTGCCATGTGCTTTTTATATCCAATCAATAGTAGGCGTTCTATTTCTTCGAGTGAAATGAAAAATGGGTCTTAGATAAGACCAAGGCCACTGTTGCTGCTATTCCCCACTAGTGTGACACATACTAGTAGGATGCTTTGACTCTAGGGCTTCCACGCAAGTGATTTTTGCCTTTCTAGAGACTAACTGGACATTCAGTGAATTTTTACTGGGTGTTGTGATTTTGTGGGTATTAACACTTAGTATGTGATAATTTATGATGCTGTTGGTGAGAAGGAGTGTCTTATAATTATGTCTTATATGCATATACAATGTGCAAAAATGAAATGCATCACAACATCATACTGATAGTTGTACCGTTTTTCAGGTGGACATGTTGCAGTGTTGTCACCACCATTTCAATGATTGACAATGCAGAGTGTATGTTACTTAATTGTGCCCAAAATTGGCTTCTGTCGTACTCTGTAGTTGTTGCTGACAACTCGTTGAGTTCAACCTGGGTTTGTCTCAAGTAGTTGGCCCGTCCCATGAGCATAGAAATATGTTGTTTTGCAGCATATAGTTTTTCTATGCTTTTATTCACATTGGTCAAGGAGGTGCCAAAAATGGATGGTTCATCTTCACAATGGATCCATACCACTGCGTAATATGTTTGGATATGGAAGCTACATGGTTATATGAAAATGTGTCAATCGTTTTAATCATCAAAATCATGCATGACTCTCAGTCGCGGTCCATGCCTATGGATTGTCAGGTTGGGGAAATTTCTGTATGTACTATTTAACATGATTTCAAGCTGGCCTTAGTTAGGGTGCAGTTGTTGCACCTGGACAGCCATTGTCCTTTCTATCTCTTGTAACTGCTGCATATCACTTCATATAGTAACATGAGGACATTACCAGAAAGAAGAACTCGGCGAGCCTTCCCTTAATTTTCTGCGATTAAAAATTTATGTGCATTTTTGTTGTTAAGTTTATTGGCCAGAAGAAAACCTTCCTGGACATGTAACTCCTGCGATATTGTGACGTCAGAGGAATGACTTTGTACATAGCTGGGTTGGGCTTTCATCGACGGTGGATGTCTTCCTTGCTGTGGGTATAGGGTTTCTTTTACACTTAGACGGGATCTACTGTACTACTTTCTCAGGTACGCTAGGTACTTCAGGCGAGCTGTAGCCTATATACATGCTGAGGATGTCAGCCAATCAGCTGGGTCGTGGCACTTGAACAGTTTGAACTGTAAGCAAGATCAGAGTGTGGTAGTGTTCGCAGCAAAGGTCTGCAATAATATATTATTACCAACAAATGATGTCACACTGTACTTGATAGGGCAATGGAGTGACTTGTTGCAGAGAGAAGTGAGAGTAGCTGTGAATATCTCTGTGAGAGCCTCTCTTGACCCAAGTAACAGATTACTTATTGTACAAGTTTATTGAATGTCCAGATGAGATCATTTCCAATAGGGAGTTTGGTCTGAAGGCTGTAGAAGTACATTGTTGAGTAAGCTTGTGTATGAGACAGTATTAGATTGAGCAAAAGCCAGCTGTTCAGGGTTTGAAACTGAATGATTCAAATAGCCAACCCAATGAACAGAGGAAAAGTTACGCAGCCGAGTAGCAACATACTGACAGAGTTTAAAACTTTAAAGAAATGAGGACGGATATGTATGCACTCTTCCAATATTATCTGTGCCAGAACTTAACCTGCGTGTGGGAAAATAAGTCACACTCAGAGAAGTGCAAAAGCATAAAATTGTCCCATGGCTCTGTGGAGTCTATGCGAACCCAGCAGGGCCAACAATAGAACATCACAATATCCCATCCTACTGATAGTTGTACTGTTTTTCATGTGGACATGTGGTTGAAGTTGAAAGCTGCACATGACACGTTTTAAGTGCCAACTAACAGTGTTGTCACCACCATTTCAATGATTGACAATGCAGAGTGTATGTTACTTAATTGTGCCCAAAATTGGCTTCTGTTGTACTCTGTACTTGTTGCTGACAACTGAATAAGTTGGTCTTGCTACATAATAAACTGTGAAATCTTCAGCTGACGAAAAAAGTAATAAAATAAGTGGCTTTGGGTTTTTGGTCCACAGCTGAGGCTGCATATCCAGCTATTTCCTCTGGATGTGCTCATACCCGTACCGCAGAGAGGCTGATAACTCTTTGATGAAATGTTCCAATGAATCGTCTTTCAAGGCACTGGGTCGGGTTGTTCCAGGTACCACCATCTGTCCCGGCTTTGCACATAATTATCCAGATAACCTCAGACGATTTGGCTCATTTCCAATAAACGAAAAAAAGGAACAAACCTATTATGGAAACTTTGAAGAGTGAACTCCACTCCACAGGCCAATTGTATGTGCAGATATAATTATTTTGATAATAATGCCCCATTTTGTACTCAAATAACATGTTATTGTGTCATTTGTGTAGTGTGATTAACGGAACTATGGAACCAATCTTTTGGTACAATTGATGGACTCTTTTACTTGATTATCACTGTAATTCTTACTGATGGCATCAACTATAAGAGTTTCTCCCAGGAGGTAGACATTTTTGTTTCTCTATCTTGCTGCTTGATTTTCCAGGTCCCAAAATTGGAGTTTCTGGAGGACATTTGCATAACATTCTGGTTGAAGCCGGAGTTCATGCCCTGGTGTGTAGTGCTTCGGTTTCAGGTCAGTGTCTTGGAACGCCCTAGGTGACATTCAAAGTTAGTGGACACTCGTCAGGCTAATTAAATCAATAATTGCTTATAGTAACAATTGCATGCAGCACTTTTCACAACATGCAAATGTGTCTTAGTGGGCAATCTCTAAGAGTCAATTATAGTCGGAGTGCAGTGTAGCAGTATGCGCTAATTAAGTCCTCATACTCCTCTGTCATTACGTAAAGTTTACTGCTGTCTGTGTTGGTCGTCATCATTGGTTATCTTCTCTAACCGTCCAGGTCTTTGGGATAGGAGACAGACTAAGAGAGATGCCAGTCTTCTTTTTCCTCTTCGTTTCTCTCTCCATCTGTCCCCCCTTTGAGACTTCTACAGCCACAGTTGCTTTGGCTTCTTCCTAATAAACCAAACTAGAAATCTTATTCTTAAGCCTCATATTGATATTATTCCCATGCTTGTGATTTTAGTGGTTTGCTTACTGTGGCAAACACAAGTTTCTAATGAAAATGATGGGCAGAAAAGGCGGCTTACAAGATTGAAACAAGTCCGCTTGGGAAGAAAATGACAGACGTAGGTAAAGCCTGGTAGAATGAGGCAAGAGCATCCTTCCAGGTAAAACTGGAAGGCATTAGCCACTGTCAATAACACATGGTCATAGTCATATGAAGGTAAATCTTTTAGAGAATAACACTAATAATTGATATGTATGTCTTGGACATTTGGGATAGTTTGAAACAACTGCTGTAGCACATATACTTTCACATTGTATCCAATTCTTGGAAATGAGAAACAAAACTGTCATAAACCACCATTGATGAACTGAATGTGTCATTCATTTCCAATAGGAAGTTGTAAGCATATTTCAATGCAAATGAGACTCTGCTTGTTTGGAAATGCAGCAAAAATCTCTCTCACAGCTTGTTGTTATGGCTAAATGTGCAATGTTGACTTCATTTAGACTCTGCTCAGTTCAAGGCACAATCTGTGATCAAATTCATTAAATATTTATGATGGTATAGCACATGATAGTAAGTTTGGCCCAGAGTTATCTTCACATATTCTTCCATCTTATCCACCACATCGGTGCAGGTTTTAAGCCCTTTCTGGCTAGACTGCTCCGTCGCTGCCCCGTGTGGATGCGGTATACACATATTGTCACACACAATCACAATCAATCACGGCATTTTCCCTAAATGGAGTTGCCAGCGATGACCTAAAATATTCAGGCAGCTTGTTATTCAACCCTGCCACTGTCTGGAGGCGACTTATCCTGAGCTTTCTTGATGTTCTCCCACATCCTTTCCGTCGGGTTTAGGTCAGCGGAATTTGGTGGCCATGGCAGCGACTCAATGTTGTTTTATGCCAGCCACGGCATCATGTGGTTTAAGCTGCATCCTGTATGCCATGGCGTGTAACTTCAGAAGAATTAACTCTAGTTGGTGACTGGTGAGTGGTGAACAAGCCTGTCTTCGTCTGGAGGCGAGGTTATTGTCACATCTCGCTGCTTCTGTGCTACGTTCCCTTTGCTCTCAAAAGTCCGTCATCCTCAGGCGAAATGTTTGCCTTCAAGCACAGGTTGCTTTCGTAGCTCATTGATCTATCGGACTTATTTACTTATCTTGTAACGTGTATTCTCGTCACATGCCGTCTTGTTGTGACGTGTGCTGGTCGTCATAGACACCCCACTAACATCAGAGGAAAGGTTTTTAGACAAATTCGCTCCATATGCTATGGAACACATGAGTGAGAGTGTGCTCTCTTCCATGCCAGAATTGCGAATGTAACCAATAATAATATTGATCTTTCTGTAGGTAATGTATATTCAATTCCACTTGCAGGAACGGCCCAGTCCGCAAATATGTATCTGCTGCGTGTAATTAGCGTAATCGTAATGCAATGCGTACCTGAGAGCATGCCATTTGTAACTCACCTGTTACTTAGGCTTTATGGTTTATGGTTCCATTTGATGCTCCGTAGTCTGGCTTAGGCATACATCGAGACCCATTCTTTGTCGAAACCTTTAGTGAATTACCATGTTGAGGGACGCCAGAGCAGGTTTCTGTACTTAATGTGAAGCATTTATTATGCTAATGTTCAAACCATTTTTATGATCATTACGACTGATAATAATCACAGTAGCACAACTTGGGACGCACAATTTGCACTAGTTTGCTGTAATACAGCAACATTGAATTATTATTTCTCATGCCTTGACAGTTTAATTGAACTTTCCATAATGTAATGTAGAGATTTGAGTGTTGGCTCGGGCCGAGTCATATTCTTATATATCCAGCCCAGGCATTTTTGACTTAGCACTTCCATTTAAATCATAGGAATATTCGGCAGGTTTTAAGCCCTTTCTGGCTAGACTGCTCTGCACCTGCCTCGTGTGGATGATATATAAATTATATTGTGACCATGTTGATGTATTTTAGATTTTACGTCAGGTTGTAGATTTCCAAACCTTCTCGGAGATGTCTGTGGAGCTTCTATATCCATCTATCCCATTGTTGCATTTTCTTACGTCCAAACAGCATCAGTTGCTCTGACGCTTTAGCATTGTATCAAATATGCATATAATGCACACTATGAATCCAAAAATGAATGCCACAGGCTGGCCCACATAGTGGGAAGTACGGAAGATACAGATTCCTATTACTTACTGGAATTCTGCGTAACATTATAGCATTACCAGAGGAGTACGACGATGTGTATTTGACCTCAAGGTAAGGGTTCACACCCCACTTTTTCCAGGATGAGCAGTCGCTCACCAAGATCAGGACTGTTTACAAGGATCTGACCTCTCATCACCCCCCTTCTATAGTGTGGCAGCCTTTTGGAATCGAGATGGGTCATGTAGAATGACGAAAAGAGTGTCCTTACGTTATTAATAATTTTTTCACAACTTGTAAACAGTGTGGCTGTTTTATTGCTGCATCGTGGACTGCATAAGTTATGAAACGAGAAACTGTGATGTCACACGATTTTGCAAAACAAGGAACTTGGAGAAACGAACAGATTGAACTGGAGGAAAAGTGACCAACAGTTCGGTCGCAGAGTCGCCGTCCACTGTGGATTGTATGTGATTTTAATTTGTGTGATCTTGGTAGCTCTCTTCCGGTACGTTTTGCCATGTTTTGGTATTTTTCTCGCTCTCAGGTGACCTGCAGGTGGTCTTCCTTCATCCTCAAGGAAATGTTTGACTTCAAGCATAGTTTGCTTTCATAGCTTGGTCCTTCTGATCTACCTCACTTTCTTTATTTGACAACTGGAAAATTTTTACATTTATGCAGTGTTGTGTTATGATGGCTATATTCGATAGTGTGAAGTAAAAGTCACGAAGTGAACCAGTCTTTCCTCCTCCCTGTGGATATTATACCGATTACTCTCTTTAATATGTGCACGTTATATTTGACAGATCAAATGAGATGTTGTATGATTCTTCAAATAAACACTTATACCAATTTGAAGTAACACACTGGGTTGTTTAAAACAAAACAAAAAAATTGTTGCTCATGGCTGTTGCTCATGAAGGCGCACACTCCCATTGCTTATAATACTTGTTAATGATTGCTGGCAAAGGTGTGATTTCCGATAAGTTGTTTCAACTTGCCTAATTTCTTATAATGTGTCTTCTTTGTCTCCAATGGCGGTATGTTTCAAGGTCGGAACGTTACAGTTGGTCAGGTGACGCTGATTTGGAAAACTTAAGCTCGATTTACACTAACAAGTATGCTATATCGATTGGGTGTTTGACACTGGCCTTGTACGACGTCTTTTATTTTCGTCATATTTGGATGAAGATTTGGATGGTGTTCGGGCCAGTAGTTATTGCATTTAAAGTGTATGAAATAAACAGAACAGCAGTCAACATTTAATGGCTCTCTTACCTCTTGCAGAAAATTGACAAACTGTAACAACTATGACAGGATGAATACAAAAACATCAAGCTAGGTCCTATCCATAGTTCAATATTTGATGGAACATTGTTTTCCACGAGTGCCATTGTGATATGCACTTCATCCATGGTGCGTGTAATTTCATTGCTACAATGTGTCCAGCGTAGCATCGTCCGCAATTCTGTGGTTCGTGATAGTCTTAGTACTGTTCATGCATGTGAGAATTCCTCCAAAGAGGCGAATATTGGATGACAAATATTTTAGTGTCTAATCACTCGTTTAATATTTATTGTGATATAGGGTATAACCCATCAGAGAAAAATCACCAAAAATAATAACAACTTACGCTTCAGAGTTCCAGGCCCTGCAGGTGAATAATTAAGGGTGAGGGCATGAACGGCATGATCTGAGTCCTCTCCGAGAGTAAGCAAATACATGGGCAAAAGAAGAATCGATCTGGGTGGACTGTGAAAATTTCGTCACCTCCTTTTGCCCGAGAAATTGAAGGGTTTCTCGTAAAATCCCATATGTCATCAATTTTGAAAAAAAAAAAAAAAGAGTTAATGGTAGTATCACATACTTTCGGAAGCCCTCCATGCAATGCTTCTCTCCAATTTCTGAGGGGGAAGAAAATCTGTTGTTGGAGATATTGAAGGGAAAAATCAGCTCCTTTCAACATTTTCCTACAAAACCCCCACATGTCAAGTGTGATTTCCCGGAAGAATCACACATGTCAACGGTGACATGTGAGATTTTTTACCTTCCTGAAAAGCTTTCTGTCAGCCTCATGCACAAAATGTTATGTTTGGCCCAGAGGTATCTTCATATAATATTTTTCCATCGCATACACATCGGAGCTAGACTGCTCTGCGGCTGCCTCGCGTGAATGGTGTATATTGTCATGTAATTACATTGTGACCATGCTGATGTAGGTGGAGCGGCGGAGGCGGGAATCAAATCTTCCTCCGAACCAGTCGCGACTCTGGCAGACCTATGGGGTCACCGACCGCTGGTCGCACTCATTGTCCTGAGTATTGTAAAAGTTGGAAAGTAACCACGGTTGTCCCTTTTCAACCAGCACAGTGTAGCCAGGTAGCTAGGTAATGTGAATTCACGTTGCCCACGACCCTCCCACCACTACAAATCACAAGTGTGCGTCACGATTGGTTTTCCTGTGCTGTGCGTGATGCAATGCCCCAGACATGTTTTTGTGTCCCTTTGTTAATAACTGGCAATATTAATGCATATAAATAAATTGTATGGATATTCTGACGTGAAATTGGGAATTAAACAATATTTATTTTAACAAATATTCACGTGTACGTGGGCATAGCTCCATGTTCTCGACGTAGTGTGCCGAAAGCTAATTGGCATTTTTTTAAACTAGCTTGAAATGCTTTTTCTTTAAATGCTTTTTCTTTAAATGCATCTATTCTACATCTCTCACCTGGAATGTGTCACTGTCTTTTTCCCCCCTCGTCATCCTTTGTAGGACACCACATATGGTTGAAATTATTATTCTAACGATCTGACATCTATACGACAGGCATTCATGAAAGAGCTGGGCTTGTCAGGTCGGCTATCTGGGTTATTAGCTTGGGGTGTCTGACGTTTCTCACTGGTACATGGGTTTGATCGAAAATAAGCCTCTCCAATGCGCGCAGTCTCTGGTCCAATAATCCCTCGACGTGACAGATGATTTAACTCCAATGTTTGAGTAAGTTGGAGAAGGGCGTTAGATGTCGTCCGCCGAGCGCATGGGGCCATCCTTGATATGAAATGGGAGCATAATTTGATATTAGAACAGGTACTTATTCTCGGCCTGCCTGTACACCAGAGAGAGGAAGAGAGATATTTTGATGGCTTACAATACCTGCTATGGATTACTGGGAAAGATGTGACATCTGATCGTTATGTGTCCGTCTGTTTGTGGTACAAGTCAGCGCTATTGGAATTCCCACATACGTTGGCCTAGGAATGTAAGAAGAATACTTGTGTATGAGAGGAGTGCACACAATCATGAATGACATTAGTTTGATCGGAGATAATATGGATGGAGGTATTGTACTAGTAGTAAATCTTGCTTAATGGGACACATTCCCTGGAGATTGATATGGTGACATTTCGACCATTCCTTTAGCTCATCACTGTGGGTGCTTTTCAGCACAACCTGCTCCTACTTTTCCTTAATAAACACTACGCAGCAAGAATTACACGATCTGATTTGCATGATGCTCAATTTCTTCCAGATATTTTAGTTAAATAAGTTTATTTCTCATCTCTTATGCATAATAAAACACCTTGCCGTTGTGGTGCGGCTTATGTACGCTGAGTAGCTCCTCTTTTACATCCTGATATTTGTCGGCGGTAGCTTCGTTAGGTTCATACCGGTGGGAGGCAATTTGTTTGAATTATTTGGGAAAACAAAATTTGTGATCGAATGATTAATTGGATAGACGATTTTGATTATCGGTAATATTATGTTCTGCAGAGGAATAATTCCCAGCATTGTGTACAAATTAATAATGAATATTAAATAAATGTTATGAGCAGAGTTGCACACAATGAGAATTTACTTTTTGGGTTGGATTATTGCCTACTTGGATTACGCACAGTACTGATGTTGCACCTCGATTCAATTGGAGTTACATGTCCTCGTCGCCAGAATAAGTAAGTCCAGAGTACCATAGCTGCACAGTACCGGCCTTTTCCAGTTTGTTTATTTATTTATTCGTACGTAAATGCTGAAAAAATGATATAATTATATAGTGTGATTATATGTGATGCTATGAGTATGTATGAGTATGTTATTGAATCATTGTTTATGGATTCAATTGAGTTGTTAATTAAAAGCATATTTAATATGCAGTGAATAGGATCTTTCATATATTTTTAAATGATTTTTTATCATAATGAAAACTGGTTTGGAAATATTGCATGTAAGGATTGTAAGCAGTATGAGCCTGCCTCATAGCTTCTTACAGGAGATTAACAAGGTTCTAGTTTGGATAATGGATCATCTTGTGGGACACAATGATATCATCCAGCAGTGATGGTTGACATGATTGATTGATTGATTGATTGATTGATTGATTGATTGAAGGTTTAATGGCGCAACAGCAGCAATGGCTATACTGCGCCAAGCAGTGACATGATGAATTACGTGCATCACACAAAGTGGCATGTTATTTGACACATTTCAAAATGCGCAGTTATTTCATTACGTGAACGTTAGCAAGTTGGTTAGCTTATTCTTCTTCTTCTGCTAGGCTGTCACTGTTGAATGGCCAAGGCTGATGTCCTTGCCCGTAGTTGGTGTAATTTCTGCGTCTCAACTAGCCAAAGCATCAACAATAATCTTACATTTGACTATTTTGGTATCGACTGTGTTGATGCTTCTATGTAAGGACATACGTCTGTCTTTGGACATAGGTGTGTGACCGGAACGGCCAGGCAAGGTGAGAGGGCAAAAGGGTGGTCACCAAAAAGTTGAAAAGCGGGTTAAGTCCAAAGTCCTCCATATATTTGAATCTAGCCAAAAGTGATGACACGTGACACGAAATGAGGTGAAGGAAAGAAAAGAAGAATAGGGAAGGAGAGGGGCGACCAGTGGTCCCACCGAGGTGTGGGAGACCAAAAGGTCTCGACGGAAAGGAAACCGAGGTTGATATAGTTGGGTGAACAGCATTGTGGGTAAAGCAGGGTAGGTGGAACAGTCTAGTACAAAACATGATACAGTGATTCATGGTGGTACAGACCGATCGACGACAGTTGGACAAATTTGAGGACATACCCAACATTCCAAGTTGAAAAAAGTCAAATCAATTCTTCTCCATGTGTGTAAGAAAACACGCGATACATATGAAACAAAAGTAAAATGGTCACAGGTGCTTGGAAAGGTTGGCCATGATTTGCGAGGCTACTGAATAGGTTCATGTGATATAGGTTCATGTGAATAGGTGATGTCACCAAAACACTCAGCAGCAGTGTAGTTGGAGTAGTGTGAAAATGACTGCACCTATCTACAAAATATCAGTATACACAATACACGTGGGGTAATTTGAAGAAATAATGTATTGTCGCAACTTCGCAATACAATTGACTGTCTTATCGCTTTTTCGTGGAGTTCGGAAACTATGAAGCGAATAACTGTAAGGTCAATCGATTGTTGTGCAAACCACAACAACTTCAGAAATTAAAATAAGACGTCAGGACTGGTTCATAATGTAGTGTAATGTTGTTGAGCAGCCTCATTAATAAAAAAAGTAAAATTTCTGTCGGCGCAATGAGTGGTACGGAATTAACTTGCAACGAAAACGGTTTATTTGCACTGTTCTCCTGCTTGTCTACATCTTCACTGTTCTCTGTCAAATGTTGGTTAAATTGAGTTATGCAAGGTTTAACTCTCATGAAATATGAGGACTTCACAACCGAAAATTAAGACCGTTGCCTTGACGTGAAAATAAGTATAAATTTTTATAAACATTATGCAAATGAATATATGGTTTGATTGTGCACAATTTCTGAAATTCAGTAGACAATTAATTAAGCACTTGTTGCTGGATGATATTCCAATTTCCCTCAATATGGTATGGGGCACGTGTCGCTCTGCCTTAATTACTGTGGTGAATATAATTATGATGAAGCTGATTAGTTCTAATCGTCTACTTCATCGACACATTAGGCAGCTTTTGAAGTGATGTAGACTTCCAAACATTACTGCTTGCATTTGACACTCTTGTTATTGGCTGTGTTGATATTTCAAGGTAAGGACATACGTCTGTCTTTGTACTTTGGTGCTTGCAACATGTTTGATGATGATGTGTGAGGCTATAGGATATGTTAACGTGGACATAAATATGAATAGCAAGGGTTTGCTAAATAGCCTCATGATCCGAATGGAAAGTATCCGTCACAATACGGTTCTTATAGGCCTGTATTGAATGGGAATGCCGTCGCCTACTCCACTGATATAAAACAAGACTTTAGTGTTGCCAACCTGGTTCCATTACTAATATGGTGCTCTTCATCAGGCTGAAGTGGACGGAGTAAAAGTGAAATTCTTGTATTTTGCTTACGTTGCCAAGGACAAAAGATGACCAGTCGCTGTTTGACATAGGCTACACTAACCCAAGGAGGTATTCTCTTCTTCTTATCATGTGATATGAGAGAAGTATTGTAGGAAAATCTGATGATGACTTCTTGTGTTTAATGTGCAAACTCTGTCTGTAGTGGCCTTCTCCCCTAAGAAGGATACAATCCCGACGATGTCCTGATTTAGTTGTGTCTGTAGTTAGTCCGGGTTTGGGCCTCTTTTTGTCTGAAATGAATAATGTAATACCCGTATACCAGAGATCTTCATTGCTTACAATTCCGGCTATGGATTACTGGGAAAAAATCTGGAAAGGTCTGTTAAGTCCTTGTAACTCGGCTCAATTTCTTAGCATGTGTCTTCTTCGAATTACGGCAGGTGTGAAGGTCGGAACGGAACATGATATCTTCTTGTACGTCACTTCAATTTCCTCACCTCCCACTTCTTCCAGGATGAGCATTTGCACACCATGATCAGACAGCTTGAAGGGCTCACCTGCCCTGCACACTTGAAAGTGGCACATCCTGACAACCCACAGGCGTCCCCATGAACTTTTGTGGATTCCTGTAGGCCTTATCAAGATTCATTTATTGGCAATAACCTATAATGAGAAAGAGAATCATCCTGAATTTGATGAACATCTTCCCGTAATATTATTTGACTTTCTCCGTTTTCACACAGTGTATATCTGCAATATTAATGAATTAATTTTCCGTATAATATTTCGTACAATATTATCTGCATTTTGTGGAGCAATGTGAGAAATAGGATGATCGGGAACGGAAATGATTATTCTCTGACTTCACGTAGCGTTCTTCTTATTAGAGGAGTCGTAACCATTAGGGGAGACTTCCTTACCCAATCATTACCTACTTGACGAGATCAAACAATATTAGGTGGAATAATAATGAATTGGCAATAGAAAAATATTTTTAAATGTGGTATTTTTTTTCTCTCCTCGCCAACTGTCGTGGTTGAGCTCGTCGAATATGTTGATGTCGCAGCATTTGGCCAGAGCGCGCCGTGAGTGGGAATTAAATCGGTATTATTTATTACAAAACGTAACAAGAGAGTCTCAAAATATTAATAGTACCTGGTACATTGTGATTTGATTTAGTGCTGCAATTACTGGCTCTATTCGCGCTGTCTTCGACTGCAGGAAGTGTACTGCGCATTCTGGTTTCAGAAACTAAAAGTTTGTTGCAGTTTGTTAGCCGGATTGCATCTTCGTCAGCATCGTAGTGATCACCAATGTAATAGTCGTCTTCCCAGTAAAACAAGTAGGTACTCCGTAATCATCGTCGTCAGGATTGGTTTATTATGGCACTGCAATGTTGTTGAGCAACCTCACTGTAAGTTAATAGAAACGTAAAATTTCTGTATACGCAATGAGCGATATGTAATTAACTTGCACTCTTCTACAGATTCCTGCGTGTCTAACTCTTCACTGTTCTGTCAAACATTGGTTCAATGGAGTTATGCAGAGGAAAAAGTTTAACTCTCATGAAATATGAGGACTCCACAACCTAAAATGTAGACCCTTGATTTGATGTGAAAATAAATATTAATGTATAAACTTTATGCAAATGAATTTAATTATGCATAATTCCTAAAATTCAGTAGCCAATTAATTAAGCACTTGTTGCTGTATAATATTCCAATGTCTCTGGGTTTTTCGCAACTGGTAGCTACTACCACTTTGCCTTACTGTGGTGAACATAATTATGGAGCAGATCAGTTCTCATTGTTTACTCCATTGACACATCAGTAAGCTTTTGAAATGAATTCCCAGTATCGCCGTTTCTTTTTGACAATCTTGTTATGGGTTGTGTTCAATGTATGGACGTACGTCTGTCTTTGGTCCTTGGTGCTCTCGACATGTTTTTCGCCCTATACGTTACTAGGTGCAAGAAGGACGTTTGTCACCATACGGAATTCTTTCATCTTGTGCATATCTGAGAGTTAGTTATATTTAAAATGATGTACAAAATAATGTGTACTCATATATGAATAGCCATAAGTGCGTTGCCAAATAGCCTTGTGATCCGAATTGAAAGTATCCGTCATTTCGACAATTTCTTCGGCCTATCACTGTATAAATGCTTTTCAGCACAACCGGCAAACGCACAAATCGAATTTGGATTCTCCGAAATAGCAATATGTACTACCACGTCAGTCTTCAGATTTGTTATTGGCGGACACAGGGATCTGCCGGCTTGACCAGATTGACCGGCTCTTGCTGGTGGTGGCGCCTTCCAGTTGGGAAGAGGAATATCACATTAGGAATTTATTCTCGAAGATTTAATGCCCATGCCTGGTAGCAGTCTTCATGCATTGCATAATTTCTCCTAATTACTCATTACCTTTCATTTTGCTGTTATTACACCTCTTAGAGATGTTCAACAGAAAGATTACTTACATGGTGAAAACCACAATTGCATTGTGGTTCGAGGTGAGACATTGTCACTCATGTCTACAAGACCATTTTGGGCCTTGCGAAACCACCATGAGAAGAAACCGAATTTATGTTCCACACAGTCGCTCCATGTCATTGAGATTGAGGATACATTTGCATTCTGCTGCTTCGTATTAGAGTGATTGATCGTTCACATTTCGGCCCATCAATGCTCTGTATTCGCTGAAGGTCTGCCTGATGTAAACGAGTTCAATTTTGGTTTATTATGATAATTATATGTTCACGTAGGACGTAGCAGTGTCATATTGTTGCGCTTGAGATGGTGGCTTATCAAGCTTATAAGCATTTGTGTATCGTATGTTTTTCATTGGCGGACGCATATGATTTGTAGCCATTTCTAGATTCTTTAGGTGTCGTATGACTTTGAAGACTCTTTACCAATTTTTTCAAAGTGAGATTTTTTTTTTTCGGCATTAGCGATTGGTACGCTGTCCATTATGTTTGCTTTTCGCTCGGAATTAATCCTGAACCTTTACGCAATCAGGTGTTTCTCGTGCATGGGAATCTTAATGCAGGAACTTCGTAACATACTACAATAGTTTTTTATATGCAGGAGGAGGCCAGTTTCTGAGTCATTTGCAAGGTAGCTAATGTGGAGCCACTTTCATATCGTATGTACACACTGGGGGCTATAGTGCCCCCTTTACCCACCCCTTCTCGCTTTTATTACGATAGAATCGCTCTGTATTGAAATATTAATAATGATGTAACAATAGTGCAATGATGGTCATTTTATTGTGTATAATTCCTCGAATTTAATACCCAGTTAATTCAGCACTTGTTGCTGGATGATATTCTTCCTTCTTCATACTCATTCCTTCGACAGTGGTATCTGTCGGTATGCCTGAATTACTGTGGTGAATAGACTATATGGAGCAGATCAGCTCGCATCGTGTTATGTTATCATTTTCCGCTCTTACTGTTGTGTGGGATTTCCCCTCCTTTAATAAATTACTCAGAATAAACGCAAAATACGTAAACTAGCAGACAGGACAGGGATGCAGCGAGGGACAGAGATAACTTTAAAATTTTTGTGTTGGTCTAGGGGCAGGAGCCAATTGTTATTACATTGCGTGAAGTGTCTGGAATTAATGGTGTTGACATTTAATGACTCTATTACCCCCCTTTGCAGGAAGTTAACTTACTGATTTTTCGGCTCATCCTGCCTTAGATAGGCCACTTTGTCATCGTCGCTTCTATTCATGGTAACCCAAATATATGAAGAAAATTTGTTTTCCACGAGTGCCACTGTGACGGGCACGTCATTTGTAGTAACTTGTACTTTTATCGTTTCAAGCTGTCCAACATGCTTTCATGTCCGTCTGTTGTAAATGCGTCGGATGTAATCATTTTCTTATCTCTTAACTTGTCATATTTTGTCAATTGTCCATGTAGAATTGTCGAGTTTGTTGAGCCGAGATAGACTAAAATATATAATTCCTCATGCTGTTGCACATGAAGGCAAACATTTTCATTTTTTAATCATATTTCTTATGGAGTCCTGAAAAGACTTGAGTTCTTTTGATAATTCGTTGTAACTTGGCTTTTTACCATGTGTTGTCTTTGGCCCTAAGGAAGAACACGTTTGAAATTCGCAACGTGATCATTGGGCAGGTGAAGCTGATTGGGAAAACTTATGTTCCATTTACACTAACAAGTAACTTCCGATTGGTTGGTCGCCTTAGGTTTCTCCACTGCCGTGGACGACCTTATCGTCGCAATTGGTGTCCATAGACAAACCCTTCATCCCCGGAAATGGGTTCCGTGGGAGAAAAATGCGAAGTAGAGTGATGATTGTATGATCATAATACTTAGGGAATGTTCTTGCCACCTTCTCTCCAATCTTCTATCCTCCTCTTTTGTGTCACGTAAATGGGCTTGATGTAGTGAGGAATGGGTCTGTAGTACGCTATGTCTGGTTGTCGTACCCGATGTCCCCGGAAAACCTTTGCTTCTGGGCAGCTGACATCTTTGGTGGTGTCATGGGTACATAATAGGATGAGGACTGAGATAGTTTCTCACCAATGGCATCCTCTAGTGAAGAACTTCCGACAAGGGAAAGTGGTGCAGTGCTACCAGCCTCACCCACCTGTGCTTCATTGCTCGCTAGTGTGGTGGAACAGTCCATTTTCGTCTTTCTTCGCTGGATGTTCTGGCAAACACATTGCGCTTGGTGGTATACGTTCATCTACCTTCGTTCTTTCCAAGTCTTCTTTTTGAGGTTCGTGGTCGATGTCATCATGTTCTGACCACTCACCGAACAATTCGAAGAGGATGTCTCTTTTCTTATCTTGTACAACTGCGGATAACTGGGAAGTTATTATGAAATGTACTGGCAGTATTAGATTGTGTATTACTGCTTGTATTTGAGGTAGAGTTGGAATTGTTTTTTTGGGCAGTTGCTACTTTCCATCATGTTTCTCGGCGAAGGATTGATATCTTTGGATATTATTTTAAAATTATTTCCGATCATAATAAAAACTTGTTTGAAAATGGTATGTATGCAGTATTGTGTTTATGAAGACTGTTTTCAATCCACATGTCCCAAGTAAAAAAAAAATGTGGACGTAAACCAGTATTTTCTGCGATTTTCTGTCTGGTTTTTTGCTTTCGTGTCTCTCTCCGTTTGCGTCTTTCTGCTGATCTTTGACCATTGTAGTACATTCTATGAATGGTTTGGAAGTATCTGTCGTGTGGCACAGTTGAAATAACTTTTATCATGTGGCTAATTCGCTACGCTCGTCGTCCTGTCTATATAATGAAATGTGCTTTATTAATCCTACTAATATTTAATAGCTTTCAAGTGTTCATCTCCGTACACAAGTAGTGCAAAGTGACCAATAATTGAACAGGGTGCCTGGTGTGGTATTGCACATGTGACAAGGCACACTCAGAAGCAAACAGTGGCGTTTGTTGTTAGCATTGCATATTGCGTCCCCAGGTGTATTAAGGCAATTCACCTCTGATTGAACTTTTGGTGAAGAAATAGCCTCATAATCCGAATTGAAAGTATCATAATATGGTTGTTGTACGTACTGTAGGTTTGTATTGAATGACTCTCGTTGCCTACTCTACTGATATAAATAAAACAAGACTAGTGTTACCAACTTGGCTCCATAGTCCCATTGTGAAATGGATAGAGGTTGACCACTCGCTCTTTGACGTATGAAATGACACAACCACTTGCACTTATAATTCTCATTTACTAGATACATGAGGGTGTTTACATTAGTGCTTGCCAAATTCTTTTGTCTATCATAAACAAGTGATATAATAATAATGCGGGGGTAATGTGCTTTCGCCCCCACCTGGGGGCATATCGCGCGGACCTTTATTTCATGTTGGTACATGGAGCCTATTCATTTGAAACTAGCGCAGACGGGCTCATAACAATAAATAACAATATTCAAACATAAAAATTAATATTTTTCAATAATAATATGGTTGCGATGTGAATGTCGTGGACCAAGAAGGCTTCGTAGTATTATGCAATGTATTGAAAGTTTTCTGTTTGTATGTGAGGTATAGTTGGAATTCTTTTTTCACTAACTACTCTGCATGAAAATTAGTCATGCAAGTGCCGACTCAGAGGGTTTTAACAGAAACTGGATCAAGAAAAATTCAGATATGGAGGAAGAGCTTGTTAAATGCGATATTGGTTCAGAGAAGCATGTAGGAGGCAGCAGTGGGGATAAGAACGAATAACAGAAAGGAAAGGAAAGGCCAGTTAGGTTTGATACTGACTGCAAAAAAAGAAGGTCATATTGAAAGCTATGATAATATTTAAGTAGGGGGAACACAAATAATACAACCATTCTTGCTGGGATAACAAGAAAAAGCATGATGAGAGTCTGATTGAAAGTTGGGAAGGAATTAGAAGGGATTCACATGGTACGGAAGGATGGCAAGAGGTTCTGAAGGACAAAAGGAGAACAACAGGAATGACCCTGAGCCCGCTCCAGTTCATATATGTAATGAAATAATCTGACCCTGCAAGAAAAAAAAAATACACACACACTTCATGAGTTAATTATTGTGAAGTGTAAGGTGGACCTGTTTCAAATAAAGACAAGGAAGAACAGTAACATGCAATCATACATATAATATGAAGGCAACCTTTACATGGCCATAATGAAGGATGAGGAAGCATGTAATACGTGTGCCATGCAGCACTAGCATTGAATACATTTCAATATGGAATAAATTATGGCATTCAGTGACAGGTACAATTCAATTTATGAAGTAATTAATTCATGGCTGGTGAACTGAAGTGAACTGAATTGAACAGGAGGTTGTGAACTGAGCATTGGAAGCAAATTAGGTACAATAATAAATCCATGGAATTAAATAGGATGAGAAAAGCATGATTGCCTGATATAATTGGAATAGATGTATTGAAACAATACATTGTAAACAGAAATTACTAGAATAGAATAACTACATCAGACTCTATGGTGTCATGGTTGCTTGTTGACTTACTGAAGCAGGGCTATTGCTTGAAATTAAACAATTATTCGCATTCAGCATGGTACTGTATGAATATGATTACGGTGGGCCTTCGGATTCATAAGATGTAACTCTGTGATCTCTAACTCTTGTGTTCTGCAAAATAACAAATTGGTGGACCACAGTCATGTCCATCTCGGTGGTCCTTTTCAGTGTCAATTAAGCAAGCATTGTTTTATGTTATTGCCCACCCCTGTCAAAGCACAGGGTGTGCAAAAATGCGCATCATAGAACCAAATTGGACGACAGAGAAGAACACACGGTCAATCTGCCAGTTCCACCTCTCACTGCAGTCCAGGTACTTTCCCTGCGAGTCACTAACTACAAGCAAACTCATACTCACTACCTACTTGCAAATGAGGACACAAAGTGAAGCAAACTGCTTAAAAATGTATAGTCTAAAGTATATCCTAGCACTGGACGAGTGCACAGCTTTAAGTAAGCATAGGCTTAAGTAACCTGGCCTTTTCCAGCAGATGTTCAAACATCTCAGTCGAGGTGTTAACATGGGTTAATGTGGCAGACCAAGGATCTCCACTTTTCTCTACCAGTTTGAAGTAACACTCTGGGATGTTCTTGTTTTTCGCAGTTCCTCATGACTGTTGCACATGATGGCGTACATCTTCATTCTAATACTGGTTACGAATTGCTGGGAAAGCCGTGAGTTCTTTCTTCGTTCCTGAATAATTATTGCTAACTTACATGAAATATACACGTCAGAGGTGGAAGTTGCTTGCAAACATTACAGAATGTACAAAAGGGATCTGGTTGCCCACCAGGACATATTTTCATACTTTCCACCACCAGGCTCAGGCTGCAAAGAAGAGGCCAGAATGGATTTGAGTATGTCACTTGGGTGTGTCGGGCGGAGTTGCCAGTGGCCGTGGTTTGGCCAGCCTGAATATAAAGATCGTGATGTAACGTTTGCATTGGCTCTGGAATATGCATCGGCATCATATGAATGTTAAAACTGTGGTTAATAATCCATCTCCGGATCTGGTTTATTCTAGTGTATAGCTAGAGCTATGCGGTGGATGACATAGGAGGCTGAACATGTAAGATTTTAACAGACATTATTATTAAATATCAGTTGGTGAGGTGTGGTAACAAATTAATTCCCGGCGCTCTTCCAGCTCAAAGGAAGAGATGACCTTCAGAAGGCCTAGCTGGGATGATCCGGCAATGTCTTCGTCGACGGATACCTTTTTTTCTGGCAGAACCTCTTGTTTTGTTATGTGCGTATTTTAATTACAACTGGCCGGAAAGCAAAATGGACGAAATCCAAGGTCACGGTACCAAAAATATCATGTAGGCTAATGACTATGGGTTGCCAGGTGAATGGATTCAAGATGGCCGTTTTATGTACGGGTTGGAAACACAAGGTATCGATCAAAACAAAATGATCAAATTGGGGGGGATTTGATTACATTCTTTATACATAATTATATGAATGCTGGGAAAATTATATCATTTTGCAGTGTTGTGTTATGATGACTCTTTATTCAATACTGTTAGGTACGAGTAAAAATCATGAAGATAATAAACCAGTCTTTCCTTTTGCCTAATGGTAAGGTACTCGTATTGTACTCATCTCGGTATTACTTGAACGTGATATTCTTGAGATCTTTATGGAATATATTGTATCAATCTCTACTTTTCTGTACCAATTTCAAGTAACACTCTGGGGTGTTCTTGTAACTTTTTGTGTAATTCGCCTTGGCTATTACCACATTAAGGCACTTATTTTTATTACTTACATTACAAGCTATTGATTACTGGGAAAGATATGAATTCTGATATGTAATTTAATATGTACGTAATTTAGCTAATTTCTTAGCATATGTCTCTTTATTTGTGCCTAGTAGCTGCATGTGTATGGCTGCAGGTAATATTGCACAGCCGTTGCAAGTACGGCGAAATTAGACAGTTTTGATGTTGTTCAGATGAAAAATTGAGTCCTCACGAATATTTTCAATGTCAGATAATTTCTTCAGGTGCCTCTTTCTGACGTGAGACACATGCACATTCACGTATTTGACGCCAATGAGCCGCCCCGCGCTTTGTATACTCGTCCTCTCTCCCGGTTTGTCAATATACGGGCATGGAAAATTTCCATAGGCGCTCTCCGAGATAGAAATAATGTCGCCCCAAACATAGGACAGGACAGTCTTCTCTCTTTGTTATCCACTTTGTCACTCGTTCAAACTGTCGCCGATAAAATGTATGCCTATGTTTTATGCTGATATGCTGTAGGTAAAGTAGTTATAAAAGCTACCTCCAATTTCCAGCCTATTCTGGTTGATGAGTAAGTCTGTCTTTGCCTGGAGCAGGGTTCGTCCATCTCCTCATCAGCATGTCGTTTTGTCAGTTTCTTTGGTGCCATATGCCTATATTATGTTGGTTTTTAACATTGCTTCGATATCTTGTGTGTGTGTATCAGGATTTGGAGCTTTACAAGCCAAAATATGGCCTAAGTGGTCCGGATTGAACAGCCTTTCGTGAATATGAGCCATCAAGGGAGAGAGCAAAAAGGTTCACCCCGGCCTTGGGGCTGGCACACCCAGTGACAATAACAGTCAAAAATTGTGGTTAAAAAAGCATCTTCTCCTGATTAAGTGTGTTTAGTAGCCTATTCTAGTTGGTGAGCAAGGCTGTCTTCGTCTGGAGGAAAGGTTGTCGCATCTCCGAAGCTTCTCTGGGCTCCCAAAAGTCCGTCATCCTCAGGCGAAATGTTTGTCTTCAAGCACAGTTTGCTTTCTTATCTCGGTGATCTATCGGACTTGTTTGTTTCTCTTGTAGCGACCATTCTCATCACCCACCGTCTTGTTCCGACGTTGCCTGGTCTTCTTCCACGTCCTTTTTAGGTCAACTAACATCAGAGGAAACATTTTTCAGAGCAAGTCGCTCCATATTATGCTCTGTCACTCATAGCGTGCTCTCTTCCAAGCCAGAGTTGCGAATGTCGTCAATAATGATATTTCTGTAGGTAATGTATTCCGTAATGTCCACATGCAGGTATGGCAGGGTCCGCACATTAGCGATTTGAGATTCCCTCAAAAGAAACACTTGGATTCAGACCATCCCTATACTCCGCCATCAGCCGCCGGGTCCGGGGCCGCGTTACCAGGCCTGAAACAATTCGATTGGAACATAATTACGCCTTTTGGACCACTTTGCTTGAACAGCACACATACCCGTGTCGGGCCCCAGAGGCGGGGTTGGCTGCCTGTGGGGCTGTATCTAAAACCTGACCATCAGGGGCAGGGCCCGGAGCGGCACGGGACAGGCCCAGACGAGGGCGACGGACCGTAAAGGCAGGCCTGAAACAATGTGGTTGGAACATAATGCCTTTTCGGCCACTTTGACCGGACAGCACACTTTACCTGTATCTACCCAGCAATGGCAGCTGATGGTGCTACCCGAGAGCAGGGGCGATGGCTACGGATGGACCCGGACCCGGGGCGGGGGCCAGATGATGCCCATTGGCTGCTTGTACAACCTGCCCGCGCGGGGAGGATGGGGTGGCAGCTATGGCGTTCTGGCCGGTAGCCACATCTTGACCCAGGGTATGGCCGCGGCCGGGTGCCGGAGAAGCATCGGCAAGGCGGAGTCGCCGACGCCTGCGACGGTCCGTGAATCCCGGGCTGAAACAATGCGGTTGGGACATACATTTATACCTTTTCGACAACTTTGACCGAACAGCACACTTACCGGTACCTCTGCACGGCTTGGCCGGGGCCGGGGGCGGGTGCTCGAGGTCTTTCGCTTCCCTCGGCGGCCGGAGGGAGAATGGGAAATCTTGCGCGTTCGTACCGAGTAGGTGACCTTCTACGGCAACAATTATGATATTCCACTACTGAAAATTAATACTCTTGCCTTGGAGTGAAAATATATATAATTAGGAATTTATGCATATGAATTTATGGTTGTAGGCATTTCTGGATTAATACCATTATTAATGACAGCAAACAGCATGATGACTATATTTTTGCAGAAGTATTATTTGGCGGCAGATGACTTGGTGATAATTATGCTGCTTTTCCCTGATAACCTCCTAAAAAAGTCGCCTACTGATAGATGCACGGAGGTGTCTCATTCTATTGAGAAGCATTTTGTGGATGTATGAATTGCAATGATGGCTTTAATGGATGTGTCCTACCAATGCCCATTTTGTCAGCGTGGCTTCTGCCCCGTCCCCTTGATGATGATATCATCTTTTGGATAAGTTGAAATCAAATCAATGATCCTGTCGCCAAATGGAGAGCATCTTCAAGCGCCATAATCACTATTGGTATACAATTGCATCGTTCTGTAATGGAAATTAATGATCATAGGCCTAATAATAATAGTGCAGTGATGTGCCAGTCGTTACTGGAATCCTTAAGTGTCTGCCAGCAGTCGACATTTAATGGTGCTATTACCTCTTACAG
The DNA here is from genome assembly GCA_000934665.2 of Catajapyx aquilonaris. NCBI lineage: Eukaryota > Metazoa > Arthropoda > Diplura > Dicellurata > Japygidae > Catajapyx > Catajapyx aquilonaris. The sequence continues at coordinate 15,971 of JYFJ02003231.1, read as the reverse complement.
GAAATTACTGGTTGGGCAGGTGGCGCTAATGATTGGGAAAACTCATTTACACTAACAAGTAACTTCCGATTAGGTGGTCGCCTCAGGTCCTCACGGGATAGTCTGCATGTCATCATTTCTTATCGGTGTTTCTTCGTCGCATTTGGTGTCCGTGGTCATGGTTCATTTCCGGAAATGGTTTCTGTATATGTAAGATCAATGCAAGTGTTTTCAAGCGTGATCGCTGATGTGGGTGGGTACGTAGGCAAAGTTCAATTATCTGCTCATGAAGTAGACAGGTGAAGTGTTCGTAGTAACGTCGACGTTGAAGTCTCCGCTGAGTACATGATCGGGACTTCGGTTGTTGATGGCTCGGTATTGGATGGTTCGGGATGGTTCGGGATGGTTCGGTATTGATGCCGGGGCAACTGTTGTGAACTATCAGCTTTTCAGATCTTATTTGGCTCAGCTTCATTTTAAAATATAAATGTAATTTCTCTAACGTAAATTCTATTAATCGTTTGATTGGAGTTCCTTTTGTGAGGACAGTAAATGTAAATTCTTGTTCTTGATTAGCCTTTGAATAATTGTGGATGATGAGATACATTGGCGCGGGGCCTTTATGGTCGGGTCGCCGTAACTCTGACACAGTGTCTACTTCCATTGAGGGCACGAGTTTCTTGATGTCTTTGTGTATATTTCCCGAGCATTTGAAACATGAAGAGTTCAATGTTACCCAACGACGAGTGAATAAGGGCTAGGGGCTTTTCTGTGAACTGCCGTCGCTGACATAAAACCTTTTTGTAAACTGTGATAATAGTTGAGCTTGTAGTAAGGTGTCAGGTACTGTAATGTACGGTGGTACTTGTGGTTGGGAGCTATATCTAACAATTAGAGCTATGCAATACCTTCGAATTATTAGGAAACAAATGCGAATAAACAGACAGTGCCATAGGAACATTGTTGTAAACCATGCCATGAAAATAGTCTTACAAAAAAAAACCCTGCTCAAAGCTACCCCTATTTCCCCAACTTACAGATTTCTTGTTGAGGAAGGGTAAAACCGAAGATAAGGCTAGATATTTTTTCCACGCCGTTGGAAGGAATCCCATAATATGATGTCCATCACTAAGATTTTGTAGGTGATGGGTAGACCACAAATAATTTAACACCTCTCCTTCTTCCTGAATCGAATGTATGAATCTTTTTGGTTAAGGTGGATATGAAGCTACTTCCCTAGTCAATTCAGTGTCTAGAACAAAAGCGTTAATTAGAGCAGTAAAATTCGGGGAAACATATGCATCCAATGCAGTAGTGGACGCTGAGGAATAATATGCATTCCATTTTAAAATCCACCGTAAACTCGATTTCTTACGGGGCAAAACCGAATTCACTTGCAACACATTGCCAACCTACTGGAATGTACACACCTGAATTTTTAGTTTACCATCTAGGCAGCATATTTAGGATCAAAGGCGACGGTAGTGGGTGACAGTTACGAGGCTCTACAATGTCGTGTTACATCCATTACATAATACACATTATCTTCGGAAAGGGAAGGGGATAAGTATAGGCTTTAATTTACGGCAAGTAGACCTGTTTGGAAATAGAGGTGGCGACGCAGCTCTCCCCCCTCCCCCTGTCCAAGATGGCGCGTTCCAAGTGCACGATGCTCGACATTTTCTGGCTAGGTTGAAATACACTGTATTATATTTGTGCTCTTAGCGACGCCCTTGTCGTGCTCCTGTGGAGGTTGTGGGGGCAGGAGGGTCTCCGAGGGCGGACGACACAGTCAGATCAGTACCACATACACAGGCAAGAGAGTTTTATATAACAAGCAAAGTAACTTTTCTTACCCTCCTGGATTTTGATAATTTTTATAATTTAAATTCTGCTTGGCCTATAGTGTTGGGAAAACATCACCTCCGCTGCTAAATTCCACGTTAGCAGGGTGAAAATCCAGCCTAAAGGCGATGTTCCGTAAGCCACAACACCAGCTTTCGGTCGCGAGGCGCTCGTCCCGGCTGCCCCGGTCGCGGTCGCCTTTCACCGCGTCTGTAGCTCTCTCCGGTCCTACGAAGGAGAAGGGTCATCTCGCACGCTTTGCAGTCGAAGGCGATTATAATAATGGAGAGCCAGGACAGGGGGCATAATACTACATAAGAGGCGCAAACATTCGATTCGCCTGTCTCTGTTTGATGGGACCAACGGTGGCGGCCATTTTGAAGAGAGGCCAACGAGGTGTAAATAGGGTACAGGCAGGCCAAAGGTCTGCCATCTTTGATGGTTTTGGCGGCTGAATTTGAATCTTCGACTGCAAAGCGTGCGAGATGACCCTTCTCCTTCGTGGCAACGCGGGACAGACGCGGTGAAAGGCGACCGCGACCGGGGTAGCCGGGACGAGCGCCTCGCGACCGAACGCTGGTGTTGAGGCTTACGGAACATCGCCTTTAAGGCCGCTTCACAAACTCCGCGTTGCGAAAGCGTGGCGTGTGGGCCTTCCGCTCATCGCACGCAGAAAGTCCACCCGATTGGACGCCAGCGCAACGCCCGCGCTCGGTCATCGCACGCAGCATTTGTGAATAGCCCTTCGCAAATTTTCCGCTCTCCGCACGCCCCGCTCGCGCAAATCCGGGTTTGTAAAACGGGCATTTCGCCCCGCTTTCGCAACGCCGAGTTTGTGAAGCGGCCTTTAGGCTGGATTTTCACCCTGCTAACGTGGAATTTAGCAGCGGAGGTGATGTTTTCCCAACACTATAGGCCAAGCAGAATTAAAATTATAAAAATTATCTAAATCCAGGAGGGTAAGAAAAGTTACTTTGCTTGTAAGACAAGCAGCATAACTTCTCACGTATATTCATCGACTTCTTGGTGAATGTCTGTTGGTTGTGACAACAGAAATCCCATGTTTATGACCATACCTTTCAAATGAAGATCGTGATAAGCTTTTCCAATTCTGGGTATGGATGAGGGTGCAAGTGCTGATAAATAAGACTCTCCCCAATAGCCCTAAACTTTGTGATAAGGACTTTTAGCTGTTTGTAAATTACCTGCCTGTTTTATTTGATTATTTTTATCATTTATTATCATTTATTATCTGAGGTGTCAACATGATGTCCTCGACTCGAATACGTTGAAGACGCAGATCGTCAATGGTAACATTACTGTGGAGATCGTTGTTTGCGACCAGCCATAGCAACGCGGCGTGCAGAAAAGCTGGGCGCAACTGGCACATTGAAGGCTGGATCACGTTCTCCATAGACTCGGACGCAACAATGCAGATTTGCACTTTTGGTGTTGGGGCCCTTCGTTATTACATTGTTTAAAGTTCCTAGAATTAACAGAGTAGCATTCGGCTTAATAATAACTAAGTTACTGTTACAACTTCTTCGCAAACTATTCATAGTAACCCAAATATTTGAACAAGTTACTCACACCTCTATTTTTTTCCTTCAGTAGATTATATTGGATGAACAGAGCTTTTGTCACTGGACTCCCAACTGAACTTCGAGTGAAATGAATCAAAGTATCAGTGATATAATATAATGAAAATGATATGTTTTGATGCTGATATACATATCCACATTATCGGCCTTTTTGAAATATCCTGGAAGTGAATTTGCGGGCATGAACTATTCGTGTGATGTGATGTGGCTCATCAGGTATGGATTGGAATATCCGGATCTTTGTGATGATATTTTCAGCAGTAGAACTGTTATATCAGATGATCAATTTTGATGTTGCGATTCAAAATCTCCATATAGTAGATGAGAGCTTTGTCCCAGAATAACATTGATCTCTCAAGAGAGAACGCTATAGTAAGTTTAGTCATTGTAGCTGCAAAAGGCAGGTTGGATGGTTGTCTCTCCTGTGTCCCCAACTTAGTCCGACTGGGCTCCGGATCCTCTTCTTCAAAGTGGGACGTCTGAGTCCGCCTTGCCAAACGGTTGTTAGTTTCACTTAGTGGATCCATCCAACGTGAAGATGATAAGAGATTACTGATCGGGTCCGACTGTACTGTATCTCAACATTTTGCTGCTTATGTTCTATCAGTAACGATGTTGCTATGATAACTTCGTTACTATTGAACTATTTTCTAGTTCAAGTTGGGATTTGCCGAGTCGTCTTTTATCGTTTTATCTTCCTGTTTATCGTTCTGAGAAATGTTTCAAACAACGTTTGGCATTAACTACATCATGGCTTCATCTCCTAGAGAATAAGAAAGAATCGTGGGACTTCACATTGAATTTTTTGTCGGATGCATTTCAGCGGAGTCTCGATAGAATGCGGTTGCTTGAGACACTTGTAATTGAGTTTAGGACAGTTACTTCTCGGCGATTTTGCAAAAATGATGGACTTCATCTGCGCGAGGATTACTACTACTACTACTATTATTATTATTATTATTATTATTATTATTATTATTATTATTATTATTATTATTATTATTATTATCGATCATAATTCGTTTGTCATCGTCATTGCAAATTGTGTCTCCAGGTGCAGTAAGGTCGCATTACGATTTGCTTCAGGGTCATGTATGTTGAGCATTTCGTTAGTTTCTTCAGAAGGTTACGGCTCACTATGCCGAAGAGTTTGCGTTTCTTCCCATGACCCCAAGAGCTATGCCGGCGGTAGCTTCGCCTACTGGTAGAGCCATTCAATTCGAGCAGGTCTTTGGGATAGGAGACAGACTAAGAGAGATGTTCAGCATCAATCGTACTACTTAGTTATTTAATACCTTTCAAGTATTCATCGATGATTCTATTATGTACACAAGTAGTGCAAAGTAACCACTGGTTAATCAGATGCTGGGATTGTAGTCAATGGCGGTGTTTTATTTACAGTTCTTTAATATCCCCATGAGGGCACCTGCTATTGGGTAATAAATTAATAAATAATCCTTAATGACGTTGACCATTTACAATTTTCATAATAAGAAAATTGACAATGTTCTGATTATACCACAGCAGGCTTACATTACTACAGGCTTACATTACATTAAAAAAACAAGGTGAAGCTCCTCATAACGGTACAACCTTTCGCTCCCCACTGTGGCATACATATGAGCGGTGTAGGAACAAATCTTAGACGTCGTTGCAAGTGGTTGAGATAGTTATTATAATCATGATGATGAAGGCTTTGTATGTGGTTTCTGCTCCTTATATTATATTATATTCCTTATATTATAAGTGTGGCATTTCAAAGTGTTGTCCATCATCTCCGTGTAGACGAAATATCCTTGGAGATGGCTGTGTGTAAGCTATGCTCTAAGGTCATTAATATAATAACAAAAAAAAAAATGTCAGCTGAAAGTTGCAAAGAGGTATACAGAATAGGAATTTTAAAAAAGGTCATTCAAGCCAATGACGCTGCCATTCGTCTGATGCCGAATTATCAAAGTTGTATACCCTGCCGTCGTCGTGCTGCCTGTGAAAGTCCTGGATACTGTGCGTCTCCTTCGGCGGACTCTTGTTATCCCATTCGTAAAATGCATACAGCATAAGACCTAATGTTGCTCGTCTTTTTCACCCTTCCTGGTCCTTGAGTGTCTGGAAACATCTGCACTAGACGGACCTGATGGTCACAATAAATACCGTGTACCGAGATCGCTGGTCCTATAATGAGCATTGCGATTGTTGATTGGGCGTAACGTTGGAAACACGTGATAAACACACAGATACAGTTTGACTCTTATACCTATCAGACGTGTTGTTCAGGTTCCAGAATGGAAGGTGGTAGTACAACAATGCCCTCAGGGTCAGACAATTCCCTTCCAGTACGTAAAAAGGACTCATTGTATAAGAAGTGTAAGGGCCCAGGAGAAGAGTCCGTGAAGCCCCGTCCGCAAGTTGTGGCCAGGGTGGACACAGGGCTAAGGAAGAATAAACCTGATTCCCTAAGGTACACTTGGTAGGTCCGGCGTTTCCTGTGATTTATTACTTCAAGAAGTTTTAAAATGATACCGTGCCAAATTACAAGTTTCTACGCCCGGCTGTCTCTTCTTCGCTTCCTAATATGTTGCAAAGAGATATACAGAATTTGGATAAAATAAATGTACCCTTAATGTTATAAGCGGCGAGTTGTGTTGGTAACGCACTCTGGTTCCTTGTTAGCTAATCCTCATATAGGGTAAGGTAATCCGGGTAATGACCACGTTTGATTCTACCTCTCCAGGTCTGTTCCGCTGTTCACTGACCCAGAGGACGTGTACGACACGGGCAGGTACCGTCGCGTGGTTCTCAAGGATATCGAAGACATAATGTCCGTGCAGCCCACAGTACAGCGAGCCATGTACGTTCAGTGGCTCCTCTTGGATTGCACCGACATCAAAGTTAGTCACAGCACTAGTTGATCACGCTCATTATTCTTATTATTACTTCTGCGTTATTTAGAAACCTTTCCGCGTGAAGATGAATGCTGAGGAGAAGAAACGTGTGACCAGCCTCTTGATGAACAGGGAAGACGCCTGAATATGGATCTTATTTTTGAGGATCTTTTTTATTTATGTCTCAAAATTCTCAGTGCGAAGGATCACGATATGGAGTGGATCACACAGAACAAACATGTTATGTACCGCCGTACTATACATGCCTATCCATGTTTGTGGCTGGCAGTTATAAATAGATATATCTGTGAGTGATTAAACACTCATTAACAAGTACGAAGGATGTGCTTTATTGACTTGATGCAGCTGGAATGTCATTCAGCACCTATTATCGTCTGGCTGTACACAGACATGGTAAGGAAAATGTCATTGTACGCCTTCAAAGATTGGTGTCAAAAATCACATCGCAATAATTTTAAATTATAACAAAATTAGATTGGTCCCATTAGACCTAAACTTAAAAATTGCAGTTGATTATATGTCGGCTGGTTGGGACGGTGTAAGTGTAACGTTGAACTCGGGGAAAATATCACTTCCCTACTCCCCCTCCGGTAAACCAGTTCCGCTTCCCCGGCCAGTACCCCCAGTCGCGGTACAACCGGTCCTAAGTACGTATAACATAAATACAACATGGTGTTTATTAATGGTAAAAAGTTGAAACATACATATTACAAAGGTATGAATAGGCTATTTTATTTATGAAGCTGGATGTTTTGGGTGGTTCTCGTCAGACGATCGGGAGTCATATTCTTACACAACTTTCTTCAGCTGTGTGGCCCAGCAGTAGGGGTAGCAAGCTTGTACTGTCGGAAGAATCTGCCCTTTAGTCTCTCTATGAACTGACAAAGTGATGAGGGATGAGTTACGCCGAGTAGACTTTAAAAGTAATTGTAGAATCCTTCTACAGCATTGTTTGTCTTGGGAACAATATATGGACATTCAGTCGTTTCTGGTAACAGGATGTCGTAAAGTTCCAGCCCAATGCCACATAGTGCTTCCTGCAGTTCCTTGTGTTTTAAAAAGAGATGAAAGGACAGTAGTATGGAAAATCGGAGTCCCATGCCAGGGGTGTGGTCAGATCTTTGAGGGGTATGCAACCCGCAATACATGTCAGGTCCTTGAAGGGTATGCACCTCGCAATACATGTGCAGATCCCCCAGGGGTATGCAACCATGCGATGGGTTGCGGGTTGCCTACCCCTCGAAGATCTGACCACGCCCCTGGCATGGGACTCCGATTTAGGTCACCTCGGATAGAGTAGATCGGAGTCCCATGCCAGCAGGGTTACGTTAAATTATCGTTAAGTCGTTAAAAATAACAGCATGGTCTTAAGGTCAACGCAACGTTCGACATTGACGTGGGGATGAACGGCATGTCGCTCGATGGCTCGTGAATGTCGATGGTCTACTGCATCAGGTATAAATTTATTTTATACCTGAAATTAATGCACCTTAGAGAAATAAAACTTTAAGTGAAACATTTTATTTCATTATTTAATGGGCGTCAAGGTCACTCGTCAATACCAGTAGGTACGTACGTTAGTTACGTTAGATGTAACCAGTGATAACTATGCGGCCAATGATCTCGAAATATCATATTTAAATTACCATCACATTGAGGGAAAGCAATAATCAAATTAGCATTGTCTTTGATTAAGGCTGTGGGAATTTTGTTATATGTTTGAGCTAAATACATACAGTATTTATTATTATTCACATTAGCACTGTCACTCTGCCTTAGTAATAAGGACCTATTACCAACTATTTTACACTTAGGTTGATACTGTCATGGTCATTAAAATTCTGCGGAACATTTGAATTATTATATTACTGAAAGAATTACTAACTCATCTCAACCCGCTCATCTGACATCTCTACACGCAAAGTTATGTAATATTAATGGATATTTTATATTATCATATTATTTTAACACCTACAATAAAACCAAACATGTATGTTTCCAAGTCTCAATTTATAAATAACGTATCACATACACATATTATTAAATCATTAGTATATCTTACCATCAACCCGCTTACTGCGAGACAGTAGCACGATGCTTAGCTGTTTCAGCATAATAGCATAAGGATACAAAAAGAGTCATGATCCTCATGGTCCTTGGTTGGCAGCTGTAGTCAAAGAATATTAATCTTGAAATAGTGACTATAGTAAGTAACGAGAAATAAGAAATATTTTAGCTGCCAATAAATAATATAAACACGTACAAACGGAATTTTGGAATACGAAATGGTTACGGAGCTATAGGTACTGACGTGGAGCGCTGCGCTAGTGGCCACGCCCGCTGAATGAAAAGGAGCGGCCCACCTAGGTCCGTCTTCATGTCTCAGGTAGTGTACGCTTGTCCTTTGTGTTTAATTCACTTAATAATATAGTTAATGTAGTTATAGTTTTAATATATCTAGAAATAGTTCCAAATAAATTTGGTCCGCTACTGGGCAATTCCACGTGAACGTGATCACGTTTTGCACAAAAAAAATCTGGCCATCGATAAGTGTCAAAGTGTGAGGAGATATGTTCAGGTCCATGTTAGAACCTTTCGCATAAGAACTTGGTCCGCTGATGCGTGGTTGCCTCTCTACAGGCGTAAATTGTACTTTGATCACATTTACACGACAATGTAAATGCTTGATATGATACAAGTTTCACGTGTGAAATTGTCTCCTCTTTTCGACAAAAATGCTAACTTCCTGACAGATGTGCAAATTCATGGCAAAAAGCGAGAGTTTTGCAAGCAAATGAAATTTTCGAAACGAGAGCCAAAGTTAAATACCATCAGTCATCACATTGATATCAAGAAATTCCTCATAGTGTCCTCTATCAGCCATATACAAACGGAATTTTGGCATACGCAAGGGTTACGGAGATATAATCACTGACGTGGAGGGGTGCAGGAGTGCAATATATATTCCATTATAGTGAAAGCAAGGGGCCCGTAGGAAGCCGCAAGGAATTCCGTACAGGCCTCAACAGTGAACATTCATTTGGACTGTGACTAGGAACGAATAGAGGAATGAATATAAAAATTAAAAAAGTAGGCTACATGTTTCTCTATTGTAAATAATCAAGCATATTTTAACACACACTTGACACTTGTGAAAATTGAAACTTTGTTGAGCATGACAAGGGAATATTCATTTATTCTTACTATTCTATGGTAAATTTTTTTTGAACTATATTATTAAGTGAATTAAACACAAATGACAAGCGTACACTACCTGAGACATGAAGGCGGACCTATGTGGGCCGCTCCTTTTCATTCTGCGGGGGTGGCCACTAGCGCAGCGCTCCACGTCAGTACCTATAGCTCCGGAACCATTTCGTATTACTGGAAAGAGCAATGACCCCGAACGGGTTTTTGCTCCTTTTAACACCACATATGCACTTCACAAAGAAAACACAAACACTGGAAATGGGTCCGTATGGTTGTTCACTATATTCACTGTTCACTATGTTCACTATGTATGAGTGCAACCCTCATTGAGGGGAAAAGATTCGGCGAGGTGGAGTGCGGGGGAGAGGGGACACTGGGGGGTCGGGTATGAGTATGTCCATCCACACTCTGTCGAAGTCAGCCATTACTTCAATTATGTCCGAATCCACAGTGGCTATGACTGGTCAGTGTCTCCCTCCTCCTTTTTGCTGCCAGACGTCGTTGTATGGACCTTTCTGGAGTCACTGCGGGTTTTCTTTTCGCCTTTTCCTCGGGTGGTACCTTCACCGGTAGTATCAGGTCCAGTACTGGGTTGATAAGCTGGGGCCCTAGCTTTGACCCTCCTTTCTTTGAAGGTCCAGCCCGTATGGCTGTTGGCCGGGTCTTCTTCCTTGTTGTGGGGTCAAGGATGAGGGGGATTTGATGGTTTATTTTGCTTAGTGGAATGGAGACTTTGATGGTATTTTTGGGAGAATTTGATCTTTGGGGTTTCACTGGTGCAGGTACTGCGTCTGGCTGCTGCAGTGTTGGTGATACTGTATCCGTCTGCTGCAGTGTTGGTGATACTGCATCCGTCTGCTGCAGTGTTGCTGATACTTCCATAGCTTTGGGTTGATTGCGGCCTGTACACGCCGTGTACCGGTCTACCAAAGCCTTCTTTCGAGTTATCGCCCGAAGGATGCGTTCACGCACCTTCTTCCCTGGTCTCCTCTTTTTTTTCTTTTGGGGCGGGGGTGAATGGAAGGATGGGGGAAGGTTGATGGGGTCCATTTGGTCTGGTACGGTTTTAAGGATTTAAGGTATAGGCTTAAGATTTATTCTTAGCCACTTTGGAGGTCACGGCACCAAATGGGGGGGGGGGGGGTTGAGTCTTACAATAACAATAATAATAATAATAATAATAATAATAATAATAATAATAATAATAATAATAATAATAAAATAAAAATAAAAATAATACGTCAACGACCAACGTCATACATGAAGGGCTGAAATAGGTTGAGAGGGTTGGATCAACTAATTTTGCTACATTATCAGGTCTGTTTTATTTCCTTCGCATACATTCACGTAAATCAAATATAATCAATCATTTAATATAATTGAAAACTTGCAACTCTGCACTCAGCTTCATTGTCATCTTGGAATGATACCCATTGTGTAACATCTGACGCAAGAAAAAAATCTTTACCTAGTACAGGTAGACCATCATATCCTTTCAAAATATGGAACTGATGTTTTATTGTTTGTGTACCCCATGTTACTTCAATATCTCTGACAGTTACGATTTCGTACTCCACCCCATCTACTTCTACCTTCATTCCAGAAGTATTGAACATGTTTTGAATGGTATTCATCTTACTCCAACTTCGAACTTCATTTTCTGACATGACGCTTACGTCAACCTTCTGGTCCATCTTCATGCACATTGGAACCCTCACCTCTGTAATTATTCCAGTCATTCTTCTTTTCTTTGTCTGAAAATGATTACATTGGCATTAGTCATCATTGAACGTTAACATTAAACTCATACAGTAAGGAACATGTAACAAAATGTATACAAGATCATAACATCTCTTATGTAAAAATTATCATTTCTGTTCTGGTAATTTATATTTTCCATTGACGAAGGAGGTTTATAGTAACTAATGTCAAAACTGATTATTAAACTCACATTCAAGGTTTTGTCAGTAATAAACAACATTGTATGACACTCATTCGTATATGTACATACAGTATATCTTCGTTATTGTAATGGTTCAGAGTAATTAATCATATTTGTAAAATGAGAATGAAAGTGGACGTAGTGTAAAAATAACTAATCAATAAGTTATTTTAACTATTTATTATTAAACACAGCTTACCGTAATAGATGATTTTGACACTTGAAGAGGATCAGTGATGTTCAAAGACACTAAGCAGTATTACACTATTATAGAGTAAGCGTAAAACTCTTTACAAAAAGTTGATTTACGACTTGAAGAGGACCACTGGTGTTAAAACTGTTGGAAAGCATTGATATTATGATACATGAAGTTGATAATTTATATAATTATACAATACTAGCAGCGGTACCCGTTCTTCGCACGGGGAAAAAAGAGCATGGATAATTACACCGAAATCTTCTTAGATCTCAAGCAATATTAAATGCAAAACTGCTCATTCCATTGCATATGCAGGCACTGGAAGGGTGTAAAAATTCTGGGTTGTTTGCGTAATAAAGAGCCACGCAACTATGGCTATGTGGTTATCAGAATACAAAAAGGTGGGGCAGATGGAGAGAGAAACAAAGAGGAAAAAGAAGAGAGGAAAGACTGGCATCTCTCTTAGTCTGTCTCCTATCCCAAAGACATGTCCAACTTATTGGGCGGCCCTACCAGTAGACGAAACTACCGCCGGCATGGCTCTTCAGGATCATGGGAAAATGCAAGCCCACCACCACGGCAAGGGGGAGATACATTGGGGGGAGGGGACATAAAAAATTGGGGGAAGTGCAAAATTTGAAACCATTTACAGGCCTGTTTCTATGGTAATCACCAACAATATTCTGTTGCCACAGGCAAACAAATGTTATTTTTTTGCCTTACATACGTAGATTATCAAAATATGTTATTCATTTATTAATTTATAGCAGCAAACCCGCGTGTAGTGTCTGGTACTGTACATATGTTGAACTTGGTGTCAGTCAACCTACACAGAAGTGATCGAAAGCGGAGGGATAATTATTGGACAGTGTTATGCATTAATGGGTCAACCCACAAAAATGTCAAAATTGAGCCAAGCCCAGGAACATACACCCATAGCAGAGGTTCTTAACCTTTTCGGGCCTCCGCACCCCTTTGTAGACAATATATTGGTCCTTGTTGCACCCCCTATACCAGGGGTGATTGATTAAGTTCATAGTTAGAGCAGTTATTAGCTCTTGGTTACATTAAGTCCAGAGGTGCACCTTGCTCGCACCCCCAGGGAAGCCACCTCGCACCCCCTGGAGGTGCGGGCACCCCAGGCTAAGAACCGCTGACCTAAAGGATCCTACTTCATTCAGTTAAAATCACGCAGGTGAAATAATCTGCATGCTTCTGCCATAAATGACCGAAAAGAACACTGAATTAATTTCACAGGTATGACCTTCAAAGCTTATTTTCTCAAAACTGGTCTCGTGTGGGTTGACGCATTATTGCATAACACCGTCCAGGTCCAATATTATCAAAATAATACAGTAGGTACCCGTTTTACACCCCTCCATTTTACGCCGTTCTACATTAACGCCGGTTTGAAAATGACATCATACAATTTTTAAATTGAAAAATTGTGATAACGTGGAAATTATGATAGCTTTCTGGTTGTGAAGTGGCCAAGAAAGATTTCCCATGCGGGAAGTACCCGTTTCGCCCCGTACGCCGTTTCGCATTAACCCCGGTTTTAAAATTACATTTGAAAATTTTGTATCGGATTTTTTTTAACAAAATTTGATGATAACACAATCTATACATGAAGGCATCACTCCAACACTTCTGAGACCAAACACACGAACGTGTATACCTGCTCTTCTTTCCTCTGTGTTTCCTGGTGCCTTGTGGCAGGTTCTATCGATATGCACTGTACAGTACTGTATTGTTCGGTATTGTTGATCTCGGCACTCACCGAAGTACTCCAACCGTTAATTGTTACAATACCCTACGTGTCAAGGGGGTAATCACTCGACTGAAAAGTGTACACTGGAGTACCAAATTCAAGGAGTACCACGGAGTAATAAAGAGTGAGGTGCCTGAGGAGTACCAGGGGAGTACCACTCCCAGGTGTACACCGGAGCATTGCACCGGAGTACCGAAGTGATTACCCCCTTGCTACGTGCACTGCAATAATTATTATTATTCTTGCCAACCTGCCCGTTGTTCTATTGTTTTCATTGTTGAATAATTATGCAATGTTGATTTCATTTTAGAACGTGAGTGAGAGAGGCAGATCCTTCCTTTTGGGCTTGTTGACAGCCGGGGTTGCTAGGCAATTGGTTAATCTGCTGAAAACCCCCCTTAGACTCAAAAAAGTTCGGGTTTGGGACTTTTCTCGGGGTCAGTGATATGTAAGGCATGGCTCTGAGAAGTTTGAGCGCTCTCCGTGCCCGAGAAGTGGCTTAATGAGGCGTGATAAATAAATAAATAAATATACGTACAAATATTGAGCTTTATATACAGGGTGTAACAAGACCCAATGCATAAATTTTAAAGGTGGGTAGGGGACCCCAAAACAAACATTTTTGACCAATGAACCCACCCTCTAAAAAAATCACCCACCCTCTAAAAAATCATCAAATTTACTGAAATCGATAACTTGTTAGTACCTGTGGTACGGTAACAGTTATGTGGTTTGCTGCTACTCTATGGTAGCGTTGTCATGGTAGTGTTGACAAGTAATTGTCTGGTACAGCACAACATGTAAAAGTCTGGAAAATAAACAATTCAGTGTTGTTCCAATCAACTCGGGAATCTCTTGTGCGTCGTTGTAGGCTGTGTGTACAAGTGGCTGGAGGACACTTTTAGCAGCTCCTTTGATTACAGTTTTGTGTTGGGTGCAATGAAGGTGGTGGTGAGTTTCATGTCAGCTTTCATTGATTTGTGGTGGTGATGAATTTTTACAGTACTGTACTAAATTGTCAACACTATACCATGACAACGCTCCTGTTGAGTAGCAGCAACCACATAACTGTTACTACAGGTACTAACCAGTTAGCAATATCAGTAAATTTGCTGTTTTTTTAGAGGGTGGGTTCATTGGTCAAAAATGTTTGTTTTGGGGTCCCCTACCCACCTTTAAAATTTCTGCATTGGGTCTTGTTACACCCTGTATATAGGGATTATTAAGCTATGCTTACCATATAACTTGCGAGTTGAACAGAATAGCGAGATCCTATTGCGGAAGTAAGATATACGTAATAGCGAGTGAGGTTAAAACTGCTGAATAGAATTTCATACAAAAAAAACTGCATTGGATGACACTCATTTACATAGAACAAACTTGAATATCAGCATCATGATTTTTCTATTAACTTTTATTGCTAGTCTATCATATGTGTTCATCTTACAAGTCTTACCATGTATGCATGGTGCCCCCCTGATGGTATCTCCACCTTATCGTGGTGGTGGGGTTTGCGTTTCTCCCATGACCCCAAGAGCTATGCCGGCGGTAGTTTCGTCTACTGGTAGGGCCACCCAAGCCGGACATGTCTTTGGGATAGGAGACAGACTAAGAGAGATGCCAGTCTTTCCTCTCTTCTTTTTCCTCTTCGTTTCTTTCTCCATCTGTCCCACCTTTCCCTCTTCTTATAGCCAGATAGCCATAGTTGCTTTGGCTTCTTCCGAATAAACCAAACCATGCATGGTGCGAATTTCTCAGGAATCAAAGCCAATTTTGGATTTTATTAACATATTCGTGATCAGCACATGAAAATCTCTATCTCTATAAATAAGGAAGTTTGTCAGTTTATTTGTCAGTTTGTTTGTCCCTTATAGAAATCCGGGGGAAGGCCCCTACACCGCCTTAAATTAGCATATCGGGAGTTACATTTTTCAAGGAATTTAATGCCGCATGTTTCAGCTTCCGAAAATGAACCTAACACCCATAACACGCACATTCCCAATTAACCAATTATCAATTACCTATTTAACAATATTCATAGATTTCCATGGTAATGCCCTCATTACATTGTAGGCCTACCACCATAACAATGACCATAACATACCCGGGCAACGCCGGGTAACCTGCTAGTCTTTAATAAATGTCTCCTTATTAAGAGCACGCTCTAGGCTACGCTATTCATTGTTGCGGGTAGCCCGTCGCGGGCCGGCCCGTGAGTTTGACACTTCTTCCTCTCGCTGTCACGGCCGCAAATATGGAGGTATCGGCATGAAACTGGAGTATCTGGAAGCGAAAGGGTTGCCCTTTGAGATGGTGCGCTTATTTTTCTCCTGGGGCGATATTTGCGGCCGCCGCGGCCAGATACAGTTTTTTATTTTGACCCGCAATAACTTCTTTCCATGTCGGTACCAGTGAAATTCGAGCCTGTCACGAGGTTTCTACGCCGAATTACCGTAAGTGTGTGAAAGGGCACGAGTGTGGCAGTCTTGGTTTGGCCAAACTTTGGGATCGAAAATACCCC